>JAEIGL010000293.1:0-13937 GCA_018903715.1 Zaprionus davidi | reverse complement strand
AAAATTATCAAAATTTTCAAAACTCTCAAAATTTTAAAGGTTTTTAAAACATAAAAATTTTTCTAAATATAAATTTTATAAAATTACAAAATTTCCAAAATTTTCAAAATTTGCCAATTTTTCAATATTTTTAACATTTTCTTAACTTGTTACACATTGTTACATATTTTACAATTTCAAAATTTTTAAAATTTTTAATTTTTCAAATTTTCAACATTTTCAACATTTTCAAAATTTTCAAAATTTTCAAAATTTTCAAAATTTTCAAAATTTTCAAATTTTTTTACAAATTTTCAATAATTTTCAAAATTTTTTAAAATTTTCAAAATTTTCAAATTTTTTCAAAATTTTCAAAATTTTCAAAATTTTTAAATTTTTAACATTTTCAACATTTTTCAAATTTTCAAAATTTTCAAATTTTTTAAAATTTTCAAAATTTTCAAAATTTTCAAAATTTTCAAAATTTTTAAAATTTTCAAAATTTTAAAATTTTGAAAATCCCCAAAATTTTCAAAATTTTTAAATTTTCAAAATTTTTAAAATTTTCAAAATTTTAAAATTTTCAAAATTTTCAAAATTTTTAAAATTTTTAAAATTTTCAAAATTTTCAAAATTTTCAAAATTTTCAAAATTTTCAAAATTTTTTCAAAATTTTCAAAATTTTTAAAATTTTAAAATTTTCAAAATTTTCAAAATTTTCAAAATTTCAAATTTTCAAAATTTTCAAAATTTTCAAAATTTTCAAAATTTTCAAAATTTTCAAAATTTTCAAAATTTTTAAAATTTTCAAAATTTTCAAAATTTTCAAAATTTTTAAAATTTTCAAAATTTTCAAAATTTTCAAATTTTTCAAATTTTTCAAAATTTTCAAAATTTTCAAAATTTTCAAAATTTTCAAAATTTTAAAATTTTCAAAATTTTCAAAATTTTCAAAATTTTTAAAATTTTTTTTAAAATTTTCAAAATTTTCAAAATTTTCAAAATTTTTAAAATTTTCAAATTTTCAAAATTTTAAAATTTTCAAATTTTCAAAATTTTTATTAAATTTTCAAAATTTTCTAAATTTTCAAAATTTTTAAAATTTTCAAAAAAATTTTAAAATTTTCAAAATTTTCAAAATTTTCAAAATTTTCAAATTTTTCAAAATTTTCAAAATTTTCAAAATTTTCAAAATTTTCAAAATTTTCAAAATTTTTTAAAATTTTCAAAATTTTAAAAATTTTCAAAATTTTAATGTTTTAAAAATTTTCAAAATTTTAAAAATTTTCAAAATTTTCAAAATTTTCAAATTTTCAAAATTTTAAAAAATTTTCAAAATTTTCAAAATTTTCAAAATTTTAAAAATTTTTAAAATTTTCAAAATTTTCAAAATTTTTAAAATTTTCAAAATTTTCAAAATTTTCAAAACTTTCAAAATTTTCAAAATTTTCAAAATTTTTCAAAACATTTCAAAATTTTCTTTATATAAAATTTTCAACATTTTCAAAATTTTTAAATTTTCAAAACTTTCAAAATTTTCAAAATTTTTAAAACTTAAAAATTTTCAAAATTTTCAAAATTTTTAAAATTTTCAAAATTTTCAAAATTTTCAAATTTTTCAAAATTTTTAAAATTTTTAACATTTTAACAAAATTTTCAAATATTTTGCAAAATTTTCAATATTTTTAAAATTTTTAACATTTTTAAAATTTTTGACATTTTCAACTTTTCAAAATTTTCAAAATTTTCCAAATTTTTAAAATTTTCAAAATTTTCAAAATTTTCAAAATTTTTCAAATTTTAAAATTTTTAAATTTTTTCAAAATTTTTCAAAATTTTTAAATTTTCAAAATTTTCAAAATTTTCAAAATTTCAAAATTTTTCTTCAAAATTTTCAAAATTTTCAAAATTTTCAAAATTTTCAAAATTTTTAAAATTTTCAAAATTTTTAAATTTTTCAAAATTTTCAAAATTTTCAAAATTTTCAAAATTTTCAAAATTTTCAAAATTTTTTAAAATTTTCAAAATTTTCAAAATTTTTAAAATTTTCAAAAATTTTCAAAATTTTCAAAATTTTCAAATTTTTCAAAATTTCAAAATTTTTAAAATTTTCAAAATTTTTAAAATTTTTTCAAAATTTTCAAAATTTTCAAAAAATTTTCAAAATTTTCAAAATTTTCAAAATTTTCAAAATTTTCAAAATTTTCAAATTTTCAAAATTTTCAAAATTTTCAAAATTTTCAAAATTTTCAAAATTTTTTAAAATTTTCAAAATTTTTAAAATTTTCAAAATTTTAAAAATTTTCAAAATTTTAAAATTTTTCAAAATTTTTAAAATTTTCAAAATTTTCAAATTTTTCAAAATTTTCAAAATTTTCAAAATTTTCAAAATTTTCAAAATTTTTAAATTTTTCAAATTTTTTAAATTTTTCAAAATTTTCAAAATTTTTAAAATTTTTAAAATTTTTAACATTTTCAAAATTTTTCAAATTTTCAAAATTTTTCAAATTTTCAAAAATTTTTAAAATTTTCAAAATTTTTAAAATTTTTTAAAATTTGTAAAATTTTTAAAATTTTCAAAATTTTCAAAATTTTTAAAATTTTCAAAATTTTCAAAATTTTTAAAACATTTTCAAAATTTTCAGAAATTTTCAAAATTTTTAAATTTTCCAAAATTTTCAAAATTTTCAAATTTTTTCAAAATTATTCAAAATTTTCAAAATTTTCAAAATTTTTAACTTTTTCAAATTTTTCAAAATTTTCAAAATTTTTAAAATTTTTTCAAAATTTTTAACATTTTCAAAATTTTTAAATTTTTTGCAAAATTTTCAAAATTTCCAAATTTTTCAAAATTTTCAAAATTTTCGAAATTTTCAAAATTTTTAAAATTTTCAAAATTTTTAAAATTTTCAAAATTTTAAAAATTTTTAACATTTTCAACATTATTCAATTCTTATTTTCTAAATTTTCAAATTCTCAAAATTTTCAATTTTTTTAAAATTTTTAAAATATTTCTTATACAAAATTTTCATAATTTTCAAAATTTTCAAAATTTTCAAAATTTTTAAATTATCAAAATTTTTAAAATTTTCAAATTTTGCAAAATTTTTAAAATTTTGAAATACAATTTTTTAATTTTTTAAAAATTTTCAAAATTTTTAAAATTTTTAAAATTTTTAAAATTTTCAAATTTTTCAAATTTTTCAAAATTTTCAAAATTTTCAAAATTTTTAAAATTTTTAAAATTTTCAAAATTTTCAAAATTTTCAAAATTTTCAAAATTTTTAAAATTTTCAAAATTTTTAAAATTTTTAAAAATTTTTCAAATTTTCAAAATTTTCAAAATTTTCAAAATTTTCAAAATTTTCAAAATTTTCAAAAAATTTTTTAAATTTTTTAAAATTTTCAAAATTTTAAAAATTTTTAAAATTTTCAAAATTTTCAAATTTTTCAAAATTTTAAAATTCTCAAAATTTTTAAATTTTTCAAAATTTTTAAAATTTTCAAAATTTTTAAATTTTTTCAAAATTTTTTAAAATTTTTAAAAATTTTTAAAATTTTCAAAATTTTTAAAATTTTTAAAATTTTTAAAATTTTCAAAATTTTTAAATTTTCAAAATTTTCAAATTTTTAAATTTTTAAAATTTTCAAATTTTCAAAATTTTAAAATTTTCAAAATTTTAAAAATATTTTCAAAATTTTTAAAAAATTTTTCAAAATTTTTAAAATATTTTTCATTTTTCAAAATTTTTTCAATTTTCAAAATTTTCAAAATTTTCAAAATTTTTCAAAATTTTCAAAATTTTTAAAATTTTCAAAATTTTCAAATTTTTTAAAATTTTTCAAATTTTTAAAATTTTCAAAATTTTCAAAATTTTTAAATATTTTCAAAATTTTCAAAATTTTCAAATTTTTCAAAATTTTCAAAATTTTCAAAATTTTCAAAATTTTCAAAATTTTCAAAATTTTCAAAATTTTTTAAAATTTTTAAAATTTTTTAAAATTTTCAAAATTTTTCAAAATTTTCAAAATTTTTAAAATTTTTAAATTTTCAAAATTTTTAAATTTTTCAAAATTTTCAAATTTTCAAAATTTTAAATTTTTCAAAATTTTTTGCTTTTATTTAAATTCTTCTTTATTTAAATTTTTCAAAATTTTAAATTTTCAAAATTTTCATTTTTTAAAATTTTTTTAAGAACTAACAATAAGTTTAAAAATCTTAACTATAACATGTATTTTTTGAACAGTTGTATTAATTTTCCAACTGTTCTATGATTAAACGGCCCTAATAATTTATTCGCTGGGTTGGTAGGTCCTTTCGCCGGAGACGGGAACGGCTGCTGAGCTGGATTAGACCTCTCGCTAGGTGGTTGGGGTGCGTGTAAAGCTTGCTATGGTATTTTTCCTTAAGTTCCGTGATTGCATTGGTAACTGATGGGATATTTAAGTCTCTTTGGATGTTTTCACTCCGAACGTACCACGGTGCCCCAGTGATGGTTCTCAGAATCTTTGATTGTGCTCGCTGTATGATGTCAATATTGCTATTGCTGGCATTGCCCCATAACTGTGAGCCATAGGTCCAGATAGGTTTCAATATAGAATTGTAGAGTAAGACCTTGTGATCTAGGCTGAGCGGAGAACCAGAGTTGATAAGCCAGTGTAAGTTGTTGGCTTTGAGTTTAAGTTGGGTTTTTTTGGCTTCAATGTGCCTGCGCCATGTGAGTCTTTTGCTGTAGCTTGGATAGGGTACCTTGAACGGCTAAGGATAGCTGTATCGTCAGCAAATGTGGATACCGTTAAGCGACTATTTGTAGGGATGTCGGCTGTATAGATAAGGTATAAGGTTGGCCCAAGAACGCTGCCTTGGGGGAGTCCAGCCTCAATTGTGTGATCAGTGGAAGTGGTAGTGTTGCACCGCACTGCAAACTTTCTGTCATAGAGGTAAGACTTTAGAAGTTTGTGTGTGCTTTCGGGTAGGGCTGTTTTAATTTTAAACATTAAGCCGTCGAGCCAGACTCTGTCGAATGCTTGGGATACGTCTAAAAATACTGCTGTACAGTATTCGCGATGTTCAAATGCAGTTCTTATTTCCGTTGTGATACGATTCACCTGTTCAATGGTTCCGTGGCTTTCGCGGAATCCAAATTGATGGGCTGGGATTATGTTGTGGTATCTCAGATGTAGATTAAGTCGGATCAGCAGGCATTTTTCGAATAGTTTCGAAATACATGAGAGTAGACTTATTGGTCTGTAAGATGAAGGGACTGTGTGGTCCTTACCAGGCTTTGGAATCATTATGATAATCGACCTCTTCCATCGTTGTGGAAAGTAACCAAGTTTGGTGATGGCATTAAAGAGCTTGGTTATGTAGCGAACTGCAGAGTGTGGCAGCTGGATGATCATTTCCGGTGTTATAAGGTCGCAGCCGGCGGATTTTTTCGGGCTGAGATTGTCTTTGATAATTTTAGTTACTTCTTTAGGACGAAACACAATTGGGGTGTGTTGCTGGTGGCAGTTTACGGGTGAGGACGGTAGCGCGAATGTGCTAGTAGCCTGGTTTGGCGTGAACACATTTTGTAGGTGAGCGGCAAATGTGGTGGCTCTGTCTGCATCACTACGGTCCCAGCCGCCTGCAGAATTCCTTAACGGCAAAACGGTTTCAGTCGGTGGGCGAAGAGTTGAGTGGGCTCGCCACAGTGACTTTTGTTTTGTGCCTGTTGGTGAAAGTTGCTCTATATATTGGCGCTGATCGTCTTCCTCCTCTTGTTTCAGAGCATTGGCCAGTTTCCGTGTGGCTACTTTTAGCTTTTGTTTTGTAGTTGGGGATCTGGAAGATTGCCATTCTCTGCGTAAGCGTCGTTTTATGTGGACGAGTTGCTCGATTTGTACGTTGGTCTTTTTTGAATTAATTGTAGTATTTGTTATTTTGGGTGTTGCAGTAAGAGCTGCTGCAGTAAGGATGGATTGCAATGCACATGTGCAGCTCTCTATATCAGATTCAGTATTGAGTTTTGGGCTTAGCTCAATGTGTGAACTTATATATTTTTTATACCTGAGCCAGTTTGTTTTGTGAGAAGTCAATCTGTATGGTGGCTTCACGTTTTCTGCGTACCAGCGGAGGTGAATTAATACAGGCGAGTGATCAGATGACAGATCCGGCAGAAATTCAGCTTTAACCAAACTGCGGGAAATATTTTTCGTAACTGCGAAGTCGATCAGGTCAGGCAGCTTATTGAGGTCTGATGGCCAGTATGTAGGACTCCCGGGGGAAACATGGTCAAGTTTATTAGTGGCTTTTATTATGGTCTTATAAAGCTGTTTTCCTTTTGGGTTCACAAGTCGCGATCCCCAGTGAGTATGTTTAGCGTTGTAGTCGCCTGCTGCAATGAAGTGTGGCCCTAGTGCTTGGAAGAAATCCAGGAATTGAGCTTCTAATACTGTGAAACGGGGGGGGCAGTATACGGCCGCTAGTGTGAGGAGAGTGTTGTCCTCCAGCTGAATGTTGATAGATGTGGCCTGAAGATGATTTTCCGCAAATTCTTTGTAAAAGTGGTGCTTCATACGGTTCCTTATGAGTATGGCGGTGCCACCGTGTGCTTTTCCGTCAGGATGATTTGTACCATAGAAATGGTAGTCTCTTATTTGAAAATTGTATTTGCTTGTGAGATGAGTCTCCGAAAGAAGCATTACGTCGATGTGCTTCTCATGTAGGAATTGAGCTAGCTCAAGTTTGCGCTGTGAAACGCCATTGGCGTTCCACGTAGCTATGCGTAAGGTAGCCATTATTTATTTGATTGTTGGGCTACAAGCATTTGTATCAAAAGGTTTTGATTACGCATCATGTCTTGAATGGTGGTCTTCATAAATGTCATAAATTCCATCATGCTCTCTTGTAGGGCTTGCATCATAGCTTCAGTTTTTGTTTCCTGCTGCGCAGCTTGGTTATAGTTTTGTTGTGTGTCTAATTTTGTGTGCACTTCATGTGGGGTTCGAGAATTTTGGGTTGGAGGCGTCATACCGGATTTTAAAACGTTTGCAAATGTTATCTTGTTAGTGTTGGATGTAGGCCAGGGAGCGAAACTTGCTGCTTTCGAGAAAAGTACTTCAGGATTTGTTTCTGATGGTGTCAGCGTAGCTGTTCCTTGGTGTGTCCGCGCCGTGTTCATTCTTTTGTGAAGACGGATTTTCAGCTCTTTGTAGATTGGACAGCCTCTGTAGTTTGCTGTGTGATTGCCCCCACAGTTATTGCATTTTTTCTCGCATCCATTTTCTTTGTTAGTTTGACAGTGTTTGGAGTCGTGGAGATCTCCACAGACTACGCACACCGGGCGAAGTGTACAATACGACCTCGTGTGGCCATACTCTTGGCAGTTTGAACATTGTACAGGAGCGTTACGTTTGTGCAGCTCTTCTACTGTGATCCTACGGTGCAGACGGAGCTGGAGTTTGTAAATTGGGTGAACCTCGTTTTTTCTAGGAGGCTTGTTTTCTGGTTCAAGCTCAATCTTGAAGAGTGATTGGGGCTGCCTGTTTCTGTTTTTGATATTGAACACGCTTTTGGCGTAAAATCCCTTTTCCTTTAGCGCCTCAGTTATCTCTTCGGGCGTAACATCAGACTCAATGCCCTTCAGTACTACTTGCAGGCCCTTGCTGCTTTTAAGCTGGTAGGTGTAGAAGCCTATTTTTTGTGCGGTAAGATAGTTTGTGACTTTTCTGTAGTTGTCCTCCGTTTTCGTTTGAAGTTTGATTTCATGGATAATACCTCTTACGAGGGGAATTATATGAAAGCTATCTTTTCCAATAAGGTCAATCAAAGCATTTACAAAACCGCTTGTGCTCTTCTCGCGGATGTATATTGGCGGAGGCTTTGTTTTCTTCGGTTCGATATCAACAGATCCCAGCGGCACGTCCTCAGCGGTATCTGCCAGCAAGGCAAATCTGTTGGTATTTCCGGGGGCTACATTGTTGATCAAGGTAGAGTTGTCGCGTGTATTTTTCGGCTTGTTTTCCAAATCTGAATTTTCCGGGCTGAGCTTTCGCTTTATTGTAATGTAGCGGTCCATTCCAGTCTGCCAGGTCGACCCAGCTTTTTTGTTTACGTTTTCTTTTTGTTTTGCTGGTAGTGCAGCAGAACCGTTTATTGCTTGTGGTTTTGCTTTCGCTGACTCAGTCAGAGCGTGAGCGGGTGCAGCCGATGACGAGATAGAGCGGGCTGTCGGTATATCTCCAGCTGTTGTTGTTGGAGGTAGCGGGGCTTCTGTCGGAGCTAAGAGAGCGGGAGAGCAAGAGCGCGCTCTTTCTTGATTTGTTGGTAGAAGAAGGTTTCTTGGGCTATGGGTTATTGACCGCTCGATGTCTGCGCTTGGGGTTGTCGGTGAGACGTAGGAGAAGTACGCGTTGTTGCGTTGAACTGAGAGCCGGCGTTCGTCTTGCTCACGCTGACGCTGAGCGCGAGTGTCGTTCTGACTCATAGTTTTATTATTTAAGATAACAAATCACTATATATGTTTAAGCGATCTTGCATCGCATAGAGCGTCTCTTTCGCTTTCGGATTATTTATTTAGTTTATTTTATTAGGCGTTCACTTCACTCAAAACAACCGATTTTGTGCGGAGCTCGATAAAAACACGTCTTCACACGTCGGTGCCGTTCGGTGTTTGAAATTTTTTTAATTTTTTAATTTTTACATATATTACAATGCCGTATGTGAAATTATTGAAATTTTTAACATTTTTAAATATTTTCAATTAAAATTTTCAAAATTTTCAAAATATTCAAAATTTTCCAAATTTTCAAAATTTTCAAAATTTCAAATTTCAAATTTTTTAAATTTTTTAAAATTTTCTAAACTTTTCATTTTCAAATTTTTCCAAATATTTCAAAATTTTCAAAATTTTTTGCAAACTTTTCAAATTTTTAAAATTTTCAAAATTTTTAACATTTTCAACATTTTCAAATTATTTCAAATTTTCAAAATTTTCAAAATTTTCAAAATTTCAATATTTTAAAATTTTCAAAATTTTCAAAATTTTAAAACTTGCAAAATTTTTAAAATTTTTCAAATTTTCAAAACATTTCAAAATTTTCTTTAAATTTTAAAAATTTTCAAAATTTTTAAAATTTTCAAAATTTTCAAAATTTTAAAAGTTTTTAAAACTTCAAAATTATTTTTTAAAAAAATTTTCAAAATTTTCAAAATTTTTCAATATTTCAAAATTTTTTACATTTTTAAAATTTTCAAAATTTCAAAATTTTCAAAATTTTTAAAATTTTTAAAATTTTAAAATTTTTAAATTTTCAAAATTTTCAAAATTTTTAAAATTTTCAAAATTTTTCAAATTTTCAACATTTTCAAAATTTTCAAAATTTTCAAAATTTCAAAATTTTCAAAATTTTAAAATTTTTTCAAATTTTCAAAATTTTAAAATTTTTCAAAATTTTCAAAATTTTTAAAATTTTTAAAATTTTCAAAATTTTCAAAATTTTCAAATTTTTCAAATACTTTTCAAAATTTTCAAAATTTTCAAAATTTTCAAAATTTTCAAAATTTTCAAAACTTTCAAAATTTTTTTAAATATTTTAAAAATTTTCAAAACTATTTAAAATTTTCAAAATTTTCAAAATTTTTAAAATTTTAAAAATTTTCAAAATTTTCAAAATTTTTCAAAATATTTAAAATTTTCAAATATTTTAAAAATTTTTAAAATTTTCAAATTATTCAAAATTTTTAAAATTTTCAAAATATTTAAAATTTTTAATTTTCTAAAATTTTTCTCAAATTTTCAAAATTTTCAAAATTTTTTAAAATTTTTTAAAATTTTCAAAATTTTCAAAATTTTCAAAATTTTCAAAATTTTTAAAATTTTCAAAATTTTCAAACTTTTCAAAATTTTCAAAATTTTCAAAATTTTCAAAATTTTCAAAATTTTCAAAATTTTCAAAATTTTCAAAATTTTCAAAATTTTCAAAATTTTCAAAATTTTCAAAATTTTCAAAATTTTCAAAATTTTCAAAATTTTTAAAAATATTCAAAATTTTTAAAATTTTCAAAATTTTCAATATTTTCAAAATTTTCAAAATTTTCAAAATTTTTAAAATTTTAAAATTTTCAAAATTTTCAAAATTTTTAAATTTTTAAAATTTTCAAATTTTTTAACATTTTCAAAATTTTTCAAATTTTCAAAATTTTCAAAATTTTCAAAATTTTCAAAATTTTCAAAATTTTCAAAATTTTCAAAATTTTCAAATTTTCAACATTTTCAAAATTTTTAAAATTTTCAACATTTTCAAAATTTTTTAAAATTTTCAAAATTTTCAAAATTTTTAAAATTTTTCAAAATTTTCAAAATTTTTAAAAATTTTAAAATTTTCAATAATTTTCAAAATTTTCAAAATTTTCAAAATTTTCAAAATTTTTTAAAATTTTCAAAATTTTCAAAATTTTTTAAAAAGATAAAATTTTGAAAACTCCCAAAATTTTAAAAATATTCAAAATTTTCAAAATTTAAACTTTTAAAATTTTTAAAATTTTCAAAATTTTTAAAATTTTCAAAATTTTTAAAATTTTCAAAATTTCAAAATTTTCAAAATTTTTAAAATTTTCAAAATTTTCAAAATTTTCAAAATTTTCAAAATTTTTAAAATT
Source organism: Zaprionus davidi (assembly GCA_018903715.1). Classification (NCBI taxonomy): domain Eukaryota; kingdom Metazoa; phylum Arthropoda; class Insecta; order Diptera; family Drosophilidae; genus Zaprionus; species Zaprionus davidi. The sequence goes on along the minus strand of JAEIGL010000293.1, from coordinate 3,313 downwards.
TTCAAAATTTTCAAAATTTTCAAATTTTTCAAAATTTTCAAAATTTTCAAATTTTTAAAATTTTCAAAACTTTTCAAAATTTTCAAAATTTTCAAATTTTTTAAAATTTTTAAAATTTTCAAAATTTTCAAAATTTTTTAAAATTTTTAAAATTTTTAAATTTTTCAAAATTTTCAAAATTTTTAAAATTTTTAAAATTTTCAAAATTTTCAAATTTTTCAAAATTTTCAAAATTTTCAAAATTTTCAAAATTTTCAAAATTTTTTCAAAATTTTTACAATTTTCAAATTTTTCAAAATTTTCCAAATTTTCAAAATTTTCAAAATTTTCAAAATTTTCAAATTTTTCAAAATTTTCAAAATTTTCAAATTTTTCAAAATTTTCAAAATTTTTAAATTTTCAAAATTTTTCAAAATTTTCCACATTTTTTTCTAAATTTTCAAATTTTCAAAATTTTCAAAATTTTCAAAATTTTCAAAATTTTCAAAATTTTCAAAATTTTAAAATTTTTAAAATTTTCAAAATTTTCAAAATTTCAAAATTTTCAAAATTTTCAAAATTTTTTCAAAATTTTAAAAATTTTCAAAATTTTCAAAATATTCAAAATTTTCAAATTTTCAAAATTTTTAAAAAATTTTCAAAATTTTCAAAATTTTCAAAATTTTTTTAAAATTTTCAAAATTTTCATAATTTTCAAAATTTTCAAAATTTTCAAAATTTTCAAAATTTTCAAAATTTTTCAAAATTTTCAAATTTTTCTTCTTAATTTTCAAAATTTTCAAAATTTTCAAAATTTTAAAATTTTCAAAATTTTTTTCAAATTTTCATAAATTTGCAAAATTTTCAAAATTTTCAAATTTTTCAAAATTTTCAAAATTTTTCAAAATTTTCAACATTTTCAAATTTTTTTAAAATTTTCAAAATTTTCAAAATTTTCAAAATTTTCAAAATTTTTAAAATTTTCAACATTTTCAACATTTTTCAAATTTTCAAAATTATCAAAATTTTCAAAATTTTCAAAATTTTCAAAATTTAATTTTCAAATTTTCAAAATTTTTAAAAATTTTCAAATTTTCAAAAAATTTTTCAATTTTCAAAATTTTCAAAATTTTTCAAAATTTTCAAAATTTTCAAAATTTTTTAAAATTTTCAAAATTTTTAAAATTTTCAAAATTTTCAAAATATTCAAAATTTTAAAATTTTCAAAATTTTTCAAAATATTCAAAATTTTTAAAATTTTCAAAATTTTCAAAATTTTTTAAAATTTTTATAATTTTCAAAATTTTTAAAATTTTTAAATTTTGTTCAAATTTTCAAAATTTTCAAAATTTTCAAAATTTTTCAAAATTTTCAAAATTTTCAAAATTTTCAAAATTTTCAAAATTTTCAAAATTTTTAAAAATTTTCAAAATTTTCAAAATTTTAAATTTTTAAAATTTCCAAAATTTTCAAAATTTTCAAAATTTTCAAAATTTTCAAAATTTTCAAAATTTTCAAAATTTTCAAAATTTTCAAAATTTTTAAAATTTTCAAAATTTTAAAAATTTTCAAAATTTTTCAAAATTTTCAAAATTTTCAAAATTTTCAAAATTTTCAAAATTTTCAAAATTTTCAAAATTTTCAAAATTTTCAAAATTTCCAAAATTTTTCAAAATTTTCAAATTTTCAAAATTTTTAAAATTTTTAAATTTTTCAAAATTTTTAAAATTTTCAAAATTTTCAAAATATTCAAAATTTTTGAAAATTTTCAAAATTTTCAAAATTTTTAAAGTTTTCAAAATTTTCAAAATTTTCAAAAATTTTTAAAATTTTGAAAAACTTTTAAAAATTTTCAAAATTTTTCAAAATTTTCAAAATTTTAAAAATTTTTAAAATTTTCACAAAATTTTCTTCAAATTTTCAAAATTTTCAAAATTTTTAAGATTTTTAAAATTTTCAAAATATTCAAAATATTCAAATTTTTCAAAATTTTCAAATTTTCAAATTTTGAAAACTTTCAAAATTTTCAAAATTTTTCAAAATTTTCAAAATTTTTAAAACATTCAAAATTTTCAAATATTCAAAATTTTTAAATTATCAAAATTTTAAAATTTTTCAAAACTCTCAAATTTTTAAAATTTTTAAAATTTTTCAAAATTTTTAGAAATATTCAAAATTTTTAAAAATTTTCAAAATTTTTCAAAATTTTCAATATTTTCAACATTAATTTTAAATTTTTAAAATTTTCAAATATTTTAAAATTTCAAAATTTCCAAAATTTTTAAAATTTTTAAAATTTTCAAAATTTTTTAAAATTTTCAACATTTTCAAAATTTTCAAATTTTCAAAATTTTTCAAATTTTCAACATTTTCAAAATTTATTTCAAATTTTTCAAAATTTTCAAAATTTTAAAATTTTTTTAAAATTTTCAAAATTTTACAACTTTCAATATTTTCAACATTTTTCAAAATTTTCAAAATTTTCAAATTTTCAAAATTTTCAAAATTTTCAAAAGTTTCAAAATTTCCAAAATTCTCAAAATTTTCAAAATTTTCAAAATTTTCAAAAATTTTCAAAATTTTCATAATTTTCAAAATTTTAAAATTTTCAAAATTTTTAAAATTTTCAAAATTTTCAAAATTTTCAAAATTTTTATTCAAAATATTCAAAATTTTCAAAATTTTCAAAATTTTCAAAATTTTCAAAAATTTTCAAAATTTTCAAAATTTTTTTTCAAAATTTTCAAAATTTTCAAAATTTTCAAAATTTTCAAAATTTTTTAAAAATTTTCAAAATTTTCAAAATTTTCAAAATTTTCAAAATTCTCAAAATTTTCAAAATTTTTAAAACTTCAAAATTTTCAAAATTTTAAAATTAAAATTTCAAAATGTTCAAAATTTGCAAATTTTCAAAATTTTTAAAATTTTCAAAATTTTCAAAATTTTTAAAATTTTCAAAATTTTCAAAATTTTTCAAAATTTTTTTGTACCTGCAAAATTTTATTTTTCAAAATTTTCAAATTATACAATTTTTAAAATTCTTCAAGATTTTATAATTTTCAAAATTTTAAAAATTTTTCAACATTTTAAAATTTATTTAAATTTTCCAAATTTTTAAAATTTATTTAAATTCTAACAAATTTTCTGTATTTTCAAAATTTTGCAAATTATTAAAAATTTTCAAAATTTTCAAAGTTTTCAAAATTTTCCAAATTTTCAAAACTTCAAACTTTTCAAAATTTGCAAAATTTTTTAAAAATTACAAAAATTATTAAAATTTTCAAAATTTTCAAAAATTACCAAAATTATCAAAATTTCCAAAATTTTAAAATTT
>JAEIGL010000302.1:0-13033 GCA_018903715.1 Zaprionus davidi | reverse complement strand
ATGGAATGATATTGGATGATCGGAGAATGAAAGTGCGTGAGGTAGCTGAGGCTGTAGGCATCTCAACTGAACGGGTACATCACATTTTACATGAATATTTGGACATGAAAAAGCTTTCCGCGCGATGGGTGCCGCGATTGCTCACCACGACCATAAGCGCAACCGTGTGACCATTTCAAAGGAGTGTTTGGCGATGTTCAACCGCAATCCAAACGAATTTTTTTTGCGCCGTTTCGTTACCGTAGACGAAACATGGATCCACCACACCACACCAGAGACCAAAGAACAATCAAGACAGTGGGTTTCTCCGGGTGAACGTGCACCAAAGAAGGCCAAGGTGGGTCTGTCGGCCAACAAGGTCATGGCCACAGTTTTTTTGGGATGCACAAGGTATCATTCACATCGATTACCTTGAAAAGGGTAAAACGATCACTGGCGAATATTATTCAGAGCTTTTGGACAGATTCGATATTGATTTGAAGCAGGAAACGACCGCATTGGTTTGGCGAAAAAAAGTGCTGTTCCATCAGGACAATGCACCGGGTGCACGTGTAGTCAGCATGGCAAAATTTCATAAATTGGGCTACGAACTGCTACCCCATCCAGCATATTCTCCAGATTTAGCCCCCTGTGACTATTTTTTGTTTCCAAACATGAAGAAATGGCTCGGCGGTAAGAGATTCGGGTCAAATGAAGAGGTCATACAAAAAAAAAACTATTTTTTTGGGGCCTTTAAAAAAACTTTTTTTTGAAAAAAAAAAAAAAAAAAAAAAATGGCCTAAAATTAAAAAAATAAAAAAAAAAATTATGTAGGGAAATAAAACCCCTCTTTTACGAAAAAAAAATATTTTTTTTCAAAAAGTCCCGGACTTATCAAACGACCCTCGTATGTATGGAAAACTTCGAAGGTGGCAGTCGTCTGTAAGTAAGTATGTGCTTACTAATGCAGCAACATAAATACATACAGAGGTGCCGGGACGCAAATTGCGAGGTTAGGACAAATTATAAAAGAAATTTCCTTTCACAATGGAACAATTACACACAGTCCTCTGCCGCATAAGAAGAGTAAAAATTTAGTACTTATCTGTGGGGGATCCTGACGAGATGCCGGTGCCTTGTGGCACCAGCGACGTGAGTCCAATTGTATATTGATAGTCCGGCTCGAAGGACCAATGTTTGTGGTGGCGGCTGATAGGATCTTCCTTCCTTCTGGGATCGTAGGTGGAGGCGAAACTGCTGTGAAAATGAAACCGACGCGAGAAACAATTGGAAAATAAAGACACAATTCGGGACGCGTGGCGTTTGCTTCACTTGTATATTTTCAACTATCTTCTTCATTTACAAAGTAAATATAGCTTAAGCCTAACTTAACATAATGTTGGATAAAGAGCGCGAGAGCCCTTGGTGACTCTCGCACTGTTTACGCCGATATGCTGCCTACTTTTCGGCTGCGAGTTTCGGCGCAAACACCGACTATGAAACGATAGCAACGTTTTGTGTTCTTTCTTTCGTGTGCTATTTTTATCTGTATCTTTTGGTTATGAATGCAGGGGTGGATTATTGCGTGGAATATTCTACATAAATACCGCCATGCTATAATATATCATGACTATATTATCTTTCCTTGAAATAAACTAAAACAAATGTGAATTCCTCCCTGCAAAACGAAAGCATGACCCTTATAATTATGTATGTTCTGATTTTTATTTATTTTTGTTGATATATATATATTTTTTGATTTATTTTATTATATATTTCTTTTTATACAAATTTTTAAGATGCAAGTTTTTTTTCTGTTTAATAGATTTTTTTAGTTGATTAGTATTTTTTTATATATAAGTTTTTACATTTTCAATTTAGGTTATTTATTTTTTTATTTTAGTAAATAATCTAATTTACTCATAAAAGAAAAAGAAATTTTTGGTTTTAACTTATTCCCTAGAACTAAAGCTATGCCAGTCAATCGCAGTCCAGACAAAAGTTCGATCGGAAAGCCAAATGACAATTTGCCTTCAGTTTCTAGACCCACACCTAGCAGTCAAAGTGGTATAATAACTAGAGGTAGGGCTCAAGTTGATAGAATGGAATCTGATGAAATTCTGAAATTCTGCTGGCCAGCCAGCGCAGGTAGAACATCCAGGTGGTTCACAGGATACCGGTTCGGGAATGAATAGCTTGGCCTTAATTATAAGTCAGGCGCTGGGAGACGCCACACGTAGACAAACTGAAGCTTTAGCTGAGTTCTCCTTAGGGCAAACGTAATTTATGAATAGCATCGAATTAGGATTCCAACGGATGCTTACTCAGACCCCGATCCAAGCTGATCCAATACCCACTGTAGTGACACCTTTAAGTCAGCAAAGTGGCGAATCTATCACAGAATTAAGGCCGGATCGTGTTAAATTATAACCAACTGGAAACTGGGATTTACCGGTAAACGTTTGTTATCAGTAGATGACTTTATCTATAGAGCCGTAGCCATGACACGACTGACCTTGGAGGGTAACTTTGTATTACTAGCACGCTATTCAAGCAATTTGTTTGAGGGAAGTGCAGCAGAATGGTTCTGGAGGTATCATAAGGGCGTGCACGACTTACGATGGGCCTTGAGTCACACGCTTCTGTGCACTAGCTCCTGCGTACACACATTCACCCTCTAACACATACAGTACAGTCGGAAAGAATTAGAAAAAGATAATAAAAGTTGGTTTTGTCAGTTTATCGTATAATTTTTCGAAATATATTTACATATTCGCAGTAATTTTGTACATTTAAGGTAGCTTTATGGTTTGAAAACATTTTCAAAGTATTTAACCGAAACTTAAATTAAAATTTATCAGCAAAGAGTGACTATGTTACTTTAAGGCATTTTCTTGATAATGGCCACATTTCGCTTTAATGACTGCAGCGCACAACTGTGATACTGTTCCTTTTTCATTATTCCTTCAACTTTTTTTAGTTGATCAACGCCAGCGTGGCTAAAACAGCCCCAAACCATCACTGATCCACCACCATGTTTTACAGTTGGCACAATACACTCTGGATTGTATCTTTCATTGACTTTTCTTCAAACGTATTGACGCCGATGGCTACCGAAAAGTTCGAATTTTGATTCGTCTGACCATAAAACTGATTTCCACTGATCAATCGTCCAGTCAACATGTTCTTAAGCAAACTTCAGTCTTTTTTGTTTATTTACTGGTCGTAGAAGTGGCTTTCTGACAGCAACCCGTCCAATCATACCTTTTTCTTTCAACCGACCTTTGACTGTCGTCAGCGATATTGGTGAATCCAAGTCTTCATTGATTTCAGCACGAATTTCTGATGCAGATTTTTATCGATTGGCCTTACTTATTGCGTATATTTTGTTGTCGATTCTTTGATTTGTCTTTCTAGGTCGACCAGATCGTTTTCTGTTCATATTTTGTCCAGTTTCTCGATATCTTTTCAAAGCCGTATGAATGGAACACTGAGAAATTTTCAATATTTTGGCTCTGTCTCGATAGGTTTTTCCGGTTTTCTGTAAAATAATGATTTGGGCTCGGATCTCGATAGATAGTTCATTTTTCTTGGCCATTTTCAATCTGTAAAAATATTAAATTTTGTTTTTATTGTTTAGAGATTGACATGTAACCTTTTACAAACAGCAGCCAAATCGATTTATGTGCGAAAAACAACTGAAAAGCAAATACGGCAGTTTTCACGATTTTCGGCTATAGGCTGTTTTCTTATGAATTTTAGTGAAAATTTCAGTAGAATGCATTGAACATGTCTTCAAATTATTTATCTACGTTGAATATACAAAAAGTTGCAAATATGTCAATAATTTCATAAAATATGATACGATAAACTGACAAAAACCACTTTTTGTATTTTGTTCAAATACTTTCTGACTGTACTGTACGCATGCTCACCTCTCAACCTTTAATACCGCACACACGTAGCGATTAATTAGCATGCTTGAGGACACACTTATCATAACGATCGACATTAACTTGTTGAACAAGGGTCTCCCGGACTATCAAATATTAATAAGATATCTTGAGTCACACGCTTCTGTGCACTAGCGCCTGCGTACACACATTCACCCTCTAACACACATACGCATTTAGGTGTTTAGTTGTTTAGCTGATTAGCTGTTTAGCTGATTAGCTGTTTAGCTGTTTACCTGTTTAGCTGTTTAGATATAGCTGCTTAGATGATTAGCTGTTTAGCTGATTAGCTGTTTAGATATAGCTGTTCAGCTGTTTAGATATAGCTGTTTAGCTGTTTAGATATAGCTGTTTAGCTGATTAGCTGTTTAGATATAGCTGTTTAGCTGATTAACTGTTTAGCTGTTTAGCTGATTAGCTGCTTAGCTGCTTAGATATAGCTGTTAGCTGTTTATCTGATTAGCTATTTAATTGTTTAGATATAGCTGTTTAGCTGATTAGCTGTTGTTGCTGTTTAGCTATTTAGCTGTTTAGCTGATTAGCTGTATAACTCGTTTATCATATGTTTTCACTGCGATGCAATCGAATTTCTTCGGGCTGATATTTGCCTGCAGGCCACAGAATGCCAGAGGAATCGCACCAATGCTCTGAGTTGACTTTATACCAAAATTAAATACTTTTTTTAATTATTTGTTTTTAATGGGAATGTCGAGGTGTGTTCGGTTATTCATTTAGGAAATGTCACCTTGTTATCTCCATTAAGGGAAACAGAGTTGATATCTTTATAGTAAATTTATATTTATTTGATCAATTCCTACTTAGAATTTAATTTGTTAAAAGAAAAGAAAGTAAATATATAATAAAAAATATAAGTCTCTTGAAATTGTACAATTAGCCAGTAAATTATCCCCATCCCTTATTCCACTTCAACCCTCGCTCTGTTCGATTATATAAAAACGGAACGTGCCCATTTCAATGGTGTAGCACGCGATCAGCGGGATTGAGAGTAGAAACACCATTTCGACGCGTGGATTACCCATGCAGGGAAATTTCTCTTCCGTCACCTTCTTGTAGGCATCTGCAAAGAAGAAACAACCTTAAGACACATATCGCTCACTCACTCTCCCTCTCCAATAAGGAAGACAATGCTGTCTGAAACACTCACCACATATTTTGGAGAGAGTTATGGCACTTGTCGGGGAGAAACACTCGGCATCCCACAAGATTTGCCAACAATGCAGTGCGAGTTTTGGATGGCGTCGTTTGAGCTTGTCGAAGTAATCGTCTAGACTCAATATATGTTATTCTTTATATAATATAATAGAGACACGCTGATGTAGCAAACGCACTCAATTCAGTTTCACGTATTTTTTTATACCAACAAAAATTTGGTCACCGATCGCCTTAATATTGGGAGAACGAGCCATGTTAAAAGATGAGTATACTATGCCCCCCGTCGTAATTCACAAGAATTGTATAACATTGAATAAAAGGACAATGGGTTGCAATGTTTTGTTTACAGGATAATGCACACATTAACTTGTTGAACAAGGGTCTCCCGGACTGTCAAATATCAATAAGATATCTTGAGTCGCGGGCGTCTATGCACTGGCGCCTGCGTACACACATTCACGCTCTAACACCTGCGCATTACAGGATAATGCACACATTAACTTGTTGAACAAGGGTCTCCCGGACTGTTCAAATATCAATAAGATATCTTGAGTCGCACGCTTCTATGCACTGGCGCCTGCGTACACATACTCACCTTCTAACACCTAAACATGCAAACACGATCATACATGCTCAGTTTCCCACGCACACACACCCTCGATCACATTAACTTGTTGAACTAGGGTCTCCAGGACTGTCAAATATCACGGCTAACCCCACAAAAGGGACAATGCACACTTGTTCAGTTTCACGCGCTCACCTCGCAACATTTAATAGCGCACACGCACACACACCCTTGAACACATTAACCCTGTGGCACGTGCGCCTGCGCATTTGTTGAACAAGGGTCTCCCGGACTGTCAAATATCAATAAGATATCTTGAGTCACACGCTTCTGTGCACTAGCGCCTGCGTACACACATTCACCCTCTAACACCTACGCATGCAAACACGATCATACATGCTCAGTTTCCCACGCACACACACACACCCTCGAACACATTTACCCTGTGGCACGTGCACATGCAAACACGATCATCCATACTCAGTTTCACATGCTCCCCTGCATACTAATTATCCCTATTATGACCTACAAATAACCGATCCACCCAAACAACTCATCGATCCTTTATTACCTAATCCCCCTCCTCACAACCCATTACCTTCATTTACACACCCTCATTAATTTTTATTACCCCACTCCACTTTTTGTCCTAGAATCCGCATTCAGTTTTACCCACTCCACTTTTTGTCCTAGAACCCGCGCCCATGTTACACCTGACAATTTTTACCTACAGGACAGTAGACCACCTCACGGACCTACCTTTTTACCCCTCACGTACCGACCTTTTTATCCCTTACGTACCTTTTTTACCGGAAACCACCTCACTCCATTTTTTGTCCTAGAAAATCCCTCACTCCACTTTTTGTCCCAGAACCCGCATTATATATCTACTTGTATCATAGCAGATCAGGGACGATGCTTTGCGGGATATCTGTGCATACTATCAAGTAGCATTTAATTACCACAGGAGCTAGTCGGGCGAATGGATAGGTCGAGCGTGTAATGAGTACCCTTAAGAGTTTACTAACGGCGGTGGAGACAGGTCAACGTTAGTGGCAAGAGGCATTAAAAGAGGTTCAGTTAGCAATAAATAGCACAATCAATCGGGTCACTAATTTTAGTCCGTTACAGCTTTTAATTGGAAAAGACGTAAGAGCATTAGGGATGCTATCGAGTATTGTTGAAGAAAAATATGATAATCTACAAAATCTAAGAGCACAAGCAAAAGTTAATATAGAAAGTAATGCTAATTATAATTAGGAAAGAAGCGATAATAGAAAAGCAAACGTTGTAAAGCTTAAAGTGGTTGATCATGTTCTGCTCAAGTGTGAAGAAAGAATTCAGACAAACTAGATCCCAAATTTAAAGTTCCGTTTGAAGGAGACCGATATTGTTTGAAGTCATTAACAAGCAAGCGAACCTACAAGTCTCCTCATGAGTGTTTGAGGGCGTTACTGGTCGAGACAGTTTCTGCGGAGATGGATGAGGATATGATGAGTGGTGGCGTTGAAACATACGCAAGAGACAGTGCCAGTGAGTGTACTGGCGTTGAAACAGACGCAAATGGTGGCGTTGAAACATACGCGAGAGACACTGCCAGAGAGGGTACTGGCGTTGAAACAGACGCATAAAGGTGTAACGTCATTAGTTATAAAGATTATGTTTTAAATTGATTTTAAGAAAGAGGAAGAAATACTTGAGCAGGGCATATCAACATGAATATCAATACGAGGACGTGTAAAAGTCAGGATTGGCCGTGTCGGAGCATTGGTAGCATTACTTGAATTTAGTACAGCAACATGAATATTGTATGTGTCAAAATTGTAATAAAGAAAAATAGAGAAAACAGAACAACCGTCATTGCTGTCTTGTGTTCTTTATATCACCGAGAGTCGGTGAGTCGGACTGACGGTCAATTCTCTCACTGAGTGTGACCCGTTCCTACGCGTTTGGTGTGTTGCCTCTTCCGTTGGTTCGTTCTGTGTACATCACACGAAGGAGTGTGTGAGCGAGACTGGACTGGCTATTTGCCGTGTGCGCGAATGAGCAGGATGGCAAGTGTGTCATTAGCAAGCTGCGCAATAGATTTTGGGGACGAGCGAGCCTGCATGAAAAGAGAGAGGGCAGTCTTCTTAGAACATTCAAGTTACACAGACAATTTTTATTCGATAAACAACCACAAGTAGAACGATGACACCAAAAAAGGGAACGGGGCCCCGCTGCTCAAGGTGCAAAGAATACTGAAGCAACTGACGCTTCGACATATATATTTTCTTTATATATTGGTGACATCACAGACTGGAAGCCACAAGTGCAGACAATGGTTCTGCAATATTTGTTTGAACTATTCTACGAGTGAGGCAGCAGACACTCGTAATCACGAGATCTGTAGCAAGGTCTGTCAACTACCCACTGGAAAAAAGATTTACATAATACAATGGCTCATCGTCATTATAGGACACAGAAACGTAAGGCTGAGGAAGAAATAAACTTGTATGATGCTGATATTTTAGCTTGGGATAAACAAATTGAAGAGTTAGAGAATGTTGAAAAACAAACAGTTCAACAGAAAGCACTATTAAAACGATATAAAGAAGATAATGAGAACACACTAGTTGATTTATTTTATGCTGAACTGGCCCTGGCTATAAATTTCGAATAGAAACGAGAGCAACAGTCGCGCAAAACGCGACAGTGGGATACCCTTCGACCTATGTTCCCGTGTAGTTTAATTTGTTAAATTCATACACATATGCATATGCACATGCTTTGAAATTAATCCCGACAGATGGCGCTCGCGCTTCGCGCTCGCCCGTCTCCCTTGTTAGCTGACAGAAGCACTTGGTTTTATGCTCATACTTTCTTAAATAACTTCTGTGTTTATTGTTCGATTGGATTGTAATTTGGGGACTACGTAGATATTTCATTTAGCTTAGTATATGTTAAAGTCAGAAAGTTGTATCTTATATACAGCGCTTACAAATTAAGTTCAAATATTAAATTATTGATTTGTGGGGGCGGTGGGCGTGGCACCTAACATTTGAAATAAACTTCATCTGCTTATAGTACACAGGAGTCTTCCTGCCAAGTTTGGTAACTCTAGCTTTTATAATAGCTGAGATCTGTGCGTTCACACAGACAGACGGACAGACGGACAGACGGACAGACAGACAGACAGACATGGCTCAATCGACTCGGCTTGTGATCCTGAGCAAGAATATATACACTTTATGGGGTCTCCCACGCCTCCTTATGCCTGTTACATACATTTGCACAAAGTTAGTATACCCTTTTTTGACCATTTTCAATGGTCGAAGGGTATAAAAAGAATTCATTAGGCAATTGTTTTGATTTCATATTTATTTTTTAAAAAAACGATAGAAAATAGTCATTAAATGTGTAAAACGTATAGAATGTATAACATGTTAAATGTTTATTACGATAAGCCTATTTATTTAGGGTTTGCTGTGCTAGACATTTCAAAATGGAAAATGTATGATTTTCACTATCAGTATATGAAACCGAAATTCGGAGAGTCTGTACGCCTAAACTATATGGATACAGACTATTTCATATACACGATTAAAACTGATGATTTTTACGCTGATATACGTGAAGATCTTCCGATGAAATTTGATACATCTGATTATCATTCACATCTCTTGAAGAAATGCGGTTTTAGCAGCGTTAACAAGAAACGCTTCGGGTTTTTTAAAGATGAGTTGAATGGGAAGCCTATGAGTGAATTCGTAGGCTTACGTTCAAAAATGTACTCATTTCTTGTTCCTGGCGATCAAGTCTAAAGGGGTTAAGGCAAGTTGTGTTAAGCGAATCGGCTTTGCTGATTATAAAAAATGTTTAAATACTGGTGAAAAAAAGAGAGGTACAATGTCGTTAATAAGATCAGATAACCATGTGCTTAAGACAAGTACAATTTCAAAAATAGTCCTTGATAGTAGAGATGATAAACGAGTTATAGAATCAGATTTACATAATACAATTTCTCATGGCTATAAATTTCGAATAGAAAAAAGAATTCATTAGACAATTGTTTTGATTTCATATTTATTTGTAAAAAAAACGATAAAAAATAGTCATTAAATGTGTAAAATGTATATAATATATAAAATGTATATAATGTATAAAATGTATAAAATGTAAAAAATGTATAAAATGTGTAAAATTGTATTATGAATAAAATGTTAATAATATATAATTTGATAAAGAATAAAACGTGTGTTTGAATATATTGATATGATAATCTACAGAATCTATGAGCACAAGCAAAAGTTAATATAGAAAGTAATGCTAATTATGATAAGGAAAGAAGCGATAATAGAAAGGCAAACGTTGTAAAGCATAAAGTTGTTGATCATGTTCTGCTCAAGTGTGAAGAAAGAAATCAGACAAACTAGATCCCAAATTTAAAGGCCCGTTTGAAGGAAGCGAACCTACCAGTATCCTCATGAGTGTTTGAGGGCGTTACTGGTCGAGACAGTTTCTGCGGAGATGGATGAGGATATGATGAGTGGTGGCGTTGAAACATACGCAAGAGACAGTGCCAGTGAGTGTACTGGCGTTGAAACAGACGCAAATGGTGGCGTTGAAACATACGCGAGAGACACTGCCAGAGAGGGTACTGGCGTTGAAACAGACGCATAAAGGTGTAACGTCATGATCCAAAAGGCCTTTTCGAGAAACATAGGTAGACTTGGTGCGCTATCTGGACATTCATCTGTATGATTTGAATATCAAATTAGTTGTAAAGATTATGTTTTAAATTGATTTTAAGAAAGTGGAAGAAATACTTGTGCAGGGCATATCAACATGAATATCAATACGAGGACGTGTAAAAGTCAGGATTGGCCGTGTCGGAGCATTGGTAGCATTACTTAAATTTAGTACAGCAACATGAATATTGTATGTATCAAAATTGTAATAAAGAAAAATAGAGAAAACAGAACAACCGTCATTGCTGTCTTGTGTTCTTTATATCACCGAGAGTCGGTGAGTCGGACTGACGGTCAATTCTCTCACTGAGTGTGACCCGTTCCTACGCGTTTGGTGTGTTGCCTCTTCCGTTGGTTCGTTCTGTGTACATCACACGAAGGAGTGTGTGAGCGAGACTGGACTGGCTATTTGCCGTGTGCGCGAATGAGCAGGATGGCAAGTGTGTCATGAGCAAGCTGCGCAATAGATTTTGGGGACGAGCGAGCCTGCATGAAAGGAGAGAGGGCAGTCTTCTTAGAACATTCGAGTTACACAGACAATTTTTATTCGAGAAACAACCACAAGTAGAACGATGACACCAAAAAAGGGAACGGGGCCCCGCTGCTCAAGGTGCAAAGAATACTGAAGCAACTGACGCTTCGACATATATATTTTCTTTATATATTGGTGACATCACAGACTGGAAGCCACAAGTGCAGACAATGGTTCTGCAATATTTGTTTGAACTATTCTACGAGTGAGGCAGCAGACACTCGTAATCACGAGATCTGTAGCAAGGTCTGTCAACTACCCACTGGAAAAAAGGCAGTACTTCGCTCAGATAACCATGTGCTTAAGACAAGTACAATTTCAAAAATAGTCCTTGATAGTAAAGATGATAAACGAGTTATAGAATCAGATTTACATATTACAGTGGCTCATGGTCATTACAGGACACAGAAACGTAAGGCTGAGGAAGAAATAAACTTATTGATATTTTAGCTTGGGATAAACAAATTGAAGAGTTAGAGAACGTTGAAAAACAAACAGTTCAACAGAAAGCACTATTAAAACCATATAAAGAAGATAATGAGAACACAGTAGTTGATTTATTTTATGCTGAACTGGCCCTGGCTATAAATTTCGAATAGAAACGAGAGCAACAGTCGCGCAAAACGCGACAGTGGGATACCCTTCGACCTATGTTCCCGTGTAGTTTAATTTGTTAAATTCATACACATATGCATATGCACATGCTTTGAAATTAATCCCGACAGATGGCGCTCGCGCTTCGCGCTCGCCCGTCTCCCTTTGTTAGCTGACAGAAGCACTTGGTTTTATGCTCATACTTTCTTAAATAACTTCTGTGTTTATTGTTCGATTGGATTGTAATTTGGGGACTACGTAGATATTTCATTTAGCTTAGTATATGTTAAAGTCAGAAAGTTGTATCTTATATACAGCGCTTACAAATTAAGTTCAAAAATTAAATTATTGATTTGTGGGGGCGGTGGGCGTGGCACCTAACATTTGAAATAAACTTCATCTGCTTATAGTACACAGGAGTCTTCCTGCCAAGTTTGGTAACTCTAGCTTTTATAATAGCTGAGATCTGTGCGTTCACACAGACAGACGGACAGACGGACAGACGGACAGACGGACAGACAGACAGACAGACATGGCTCAATCGACTCGGCTTGTGATCCTGAGCAAGAATATATACACTTTATGGGGTCTCCCACGCCTCCTTATGCCTGTTACATACATTTGCACAAAGTTAGTATACCCTTTTTTGACCATTTTCAATGGTCGAAGGGTATAAAAAGAATTCATTAGGCAATTGTTTTGATTTCATATTTATTTTTTAAAAAAACGATAGAAAATAGTCATTAAATGTGTAAAACGTATATAATGTATAACATGTTAAATGTTTATTACGATAAGCCTATTTATTTAGGGTTTGCTGTGCTAGACATTTCAAAATGGAAAATGTATGATTTTCATTATCAGTATATGAAACCGAAATTCGGAGAGTCTGTACGCCTAAACTATATGGATACAGACTATTTCATATACACGATTAAAACTGATGATTTTTACGCTGATATACGTGAAGATCTTCCGATGAAATTTGATACATCTGATTATCATTCACATCTCTTGAAGAAATGCGGTTTTAGCAGCGTTAACAAGAAACGCTTCGGGTTTTTTAAAGATGAGTTGAATGGGAAGCCTATGAGTGAATTCGTAGGCTTACGTTCAAAAATGTACTCATTTCTTGTTCCTGGCGATCAAGTCTAAAGGGGTTAAGGCAAGTTGTGTTAAGCGAATCGGCTTTGCTGATTATAAAAAATGTTTAAATACTGGTGAAAAAAAAGAGGTACAATGTCGTTAATAAGATCAGATAACCATGTGCTTAAGACAAGTACAATTTCAAAAATAGTCCTTGATAGTAAAGATGATAAACGAGTTATAGAATCAGATTTACATAATACAATTTCTCATGGCTATAAATTTCGAATAGAAAAAAGAATTCATTAGACAATTGTTTTGATTTCATATTTATTTTAAAAAAAACGATAAAAAATAGTCATTAAATGTGTAAAATGTATATAATATATAAAATGTATATAATGTATAAAATGTATAAAAT
>JAEIGL010000334.1:0-10262 GCA_018903715.1 Zaprionus davidi | reverse complement strand
ATGCCAGCTAACAAGGGTGGCGGGCGAGAGCGAAGCGCGAGTCCCATCTGTCGGGATTAATTTCAAAGCCTGTGCATATGCATATGTGTATGAATTTAACAAATTAAACTACACGGGAACATAGGTCGAAGGGTATCCTACAGTCGCGTTTTGCGCGACTGTTGCTCTCGTAATAATATAGACTTTTTGTACAAGGGAGTTTTCTTTGGCCAGAAAGAAATGGATTTGAGCTCCGAAGCAATCTATTTATTAAGTCCGTATTTGTAGCAATGCGTGACATATTCCGAGCGTTCTGTTTTCTAAACATTTTAATTTTGGATTCTTCAGCTCCTTCAGATAACTCCCCGATTGGCAAAAGTGCATAATTTATAACAGCCGGAGTATGAACCAACACTTTGTTTAGTGAGGGAGGAAGATAGTACCAGAGATATAGGTTAATAAGCTATAGGTTAATAAGCTAATTGGCTGTGTCAAATTCTCCAAATTTGGAAAATCTTTTTACATTTGGACTTTTCTATGCAGTATGGCTTCTTTCCCTTCTGCAGTATCGCCATTTTTTTAAATCTAGTCTGTATGAGACATGCAAAAAATATTCAAAGAATCTAACGTAGGAATGCAATGGGGATAATTCAAATTTGAAACGCGTTTCATGAACCTTGTCAAACAGTTTTCCAAATTATTCATCTGTGTTGGCTTCGCTTCACATAGGATGATGCCATCAACCATAGTTAACTGCAAACGATGTTCAATTTGGATTTGTTTTGCAGATATTGAACATTTTGTTGGCTGTAACAGCTGAGTAGTTTCTTTTTTAAACTGAAATCTCAGTGGTCGGCAGTAACGTGTTGATGAAGGTCACGGATTCTTCCAAATTATCCGGCGGCGCTTAGGATTGCTTATATTCAGAACGAAATCATCTACAAAACCGCCAAGAACATCATGCTGAAGTCTTACAATTAGCGACGCCGTGTAATTAAGCAAGCTCTGCAGCTCGACTTCAGCTTGTGATTCACTCACACTAATTTTGTCAGGGTAGCTGGATGCTTTTGCTTTAAGCAATAGCTTGTAGATTGGTCAAAAGTTAAATGGTAATTTGCAATTTTTAAAACTTTGTATTAGCACATATTGATGTTTGCCCATTTTTGCTTCTATAAGCAGTGCTAAGACTTCATCGACGACAGCTTTGGTACACATTTGCTTTGTTGGAATGTTAGACGATCGTAATGCCGATGCAGTAGATTTATCGCCTTTGACAGCTCAGCAATTCATCGTCGCTTTGTCCTTTTGAATCAACAAAATCACCTTTCGGACTTCTACGCGTAGCTGTTTTAACCATTTGTTGAGGTCTACTCTCGGTGCGTTCTATTAAAATAGATTCTTTTGCATTCAACTAATCCGATTTATTTTGAAGAACGGTAGCTTTTTTGTTCTTTGGATTGGATCCAAAATGATGCAATTTTTTTATATATGTATCCAATACATTTGGTAAGTCCGCTTATCTCGGGCACATAGCCGACAATACAGCTTTGCACATGATCCAAAGGCTTCTGTAATTTTTCTGCATTGGTACATATTTTTGTGCACCAACGATTTAAAATATATAACCGTGTAAAGACACAGCGATAAGATTAAGCTTTTAAAACCAAATTAAATAAAGCGTTAATTATTATAATTTTAACTCAATAAGAATACAAAACACTAAAGACGAAAACACACACAAAGCACAAGAAAGCAAAGCAGCCGACTTGCAAAAAAAAAATAAACATTGAAAAAAAAAGACGGCGTTAGAATATTGTAGATTACGCACACATCTGCAAATATCTGCAGCTAAGTTAAACTCTCTTATTACCTTAAGACACACACTAATACACTTAAAAAGATTACAATGGGGGAATCGTGGGAGAACACAACTAAAACTTTAAGTAAACATAATAAAGACGCACATAAACTGTATAAAAACAGGGTAAACTAAAACATTAATTTTAAAATAACTACAATAAAAATTAGCATTATTTCAATTTAAGAACTTAAAATAAATACCTGCAACTTTTAAATCCATTTAAAATAACTCAAATTAAACGTTTTCAGGTTAGTGAACTGATTGAAGTGCGCTTTTGTTGTGAAATATTTGCAAAGCTTGCAACTGCTCTTTGAAAATGAACACGTGTTCACATATTCAATAGTATTAGTAGAAAGTCCCGTTAGATTTCAAGAAAAATCGGTTTGCCATTAAAAAGTTAGGACATTTTAGAGATTGTTTACTTTTGGTAACATTATTTTTGGATGCATTTTTTGAATTTTGGCCTATGGAGGGAACCACTGTGCGCCTAGTTCGATTCCTCCTCTGTTGGTGCTGATTCAGAATATATTGGGTTGACCGAAAAGAAACCGGTGAATTTGCATACAATTTTTGGACAATTTTTTTTGAACGGCTTATGACTCTGTTATTGCATTTCATTTTTTATCATTTAGGTCGGCCAAGTGATGATAGCGTTATCAAAGCTTTAATCGAATCGGATCGGATCGTTATGTAACTGAGGGTGCGATTGGAGAGAAGTTAAAAATACACCACAACCAAGCATACATGATCATATGATCATGTTTCTTTTCGGGCAACCCAATATATACTTTCTACTTAATTTACCCTCTGCAAGGGTATAGAAACGTGTCCTATTACTTTATCTATCTGCATGCTCGCGACTTATTATGCATTCGTGATATTACCGTCCTTAGATAATAATAAATTTGATTAGTCTGGCCTTAAATCAGTCTGGTCTTACCTGTGATTTCCAATGTAATTGCTAGATTGATTTTCGGTTCAGTATTGACTTGACACTCGTATATGCCGCTATCTCTTGGCTGTGCATAATCGATCTTTAAGTCCCAATCGTCGCTGCTTGGAGGATGTATTACGGAGAACCGCTGATCACCCGTATAGGTATAAATGTTAGTCGTCAGAATATGTAAGTCTCTTTTTCGCATCCATGAAACCTGTGTATGTATTGTGAATGGTTAACTATTGTGACTACGATATTTAAGTAAATAGAGTCTTGAGCTAAACGTACAGTTCTATTTCCCTTATTCTTAACACGACATCTCAATATTGCCGTTTCTTCAACAACCGCTGACACATTTCTCGGACTTATGTCATCAAAATAGGGACGATCCATGTTGGCTAGATCTCAATAAAAAATTAAACATTATTGTATATATATGTATATTGTATTATATGCCAGACTTACCATTAATGTTTACTAAGGAGGATGCGTTAATATCCCAAATGCCAGTGTTGAAGTGCAGCATAAAAATAATTATTGGTGTCATTTTATTGCACTTAAATATTTCAATTTTGAAAGCGGACATCTTATGTTCTTTTTCGACTTCTTGACTTCTGCAAAAGTAATCAGTACATGTATAAGTATGTGGTGTGGTATAGTATAGTTTAAAATGGTATAGTATATTATAACTTTCATATGGAGCGTGTCGAGCCGCCGACAATATGCAGGGAACGCCTTAAATAAGATAGCCCACAAAAAAACCCGTAAAAAAAGCAACAGTTGTGCGGCACGAGAAAGTGGGATATCCTTCGACCTATGTATGTAGAAATATACATATGCACATGCTTTGAAATTATTCTTGACAGATGGCACTCGCACTTTGCGCTTGTGCGCCGCCCTTGTTAGGCTGACATAAACACTTGGTTTTCTGCTCATACTTTCTTAAATAACTTTTGTGTTTATTGTCCGATCGGAGAATATGTGGATATTTCATTCAGCTTAGTATAAGTTAAAAACAGAAAGTTAAATCTTTTATACAGCGCTTATAAATTTAGTTCAAAAGTTAAATTTTTGATTTGCGGGGGTGATGGGCGTGGCACAAAACATTTGAGATAAACTTGATCTGCGCCTAGTATAAAGAGAAACCTTAATGCTAAAATTGGTGTCTCTAGCTCTTATAACAGCTGAGATCTGTGTGTTCAACTGGTCATCCAGACAGACATACATGGCTCAATCGACTCGGCTAGTGATCCTCAGCAAGAATATATATACTTTGTGGGGTCTGCCATGCCTCCTTCTGCCTGTTACATACATTTGCCCAAAGTTGGTATACCCTTTTTTGAACATTTTCAATGGTCAAAGGGTATAAAATGTTTTATGATCTGGGTATGCGGCATATGCAGATATATGTATTTTGAGTCGCTGAATCCGAGGTCAGAATTTCGCCATCACGTCTGGACTTCGACATAACCTCACAAAACTGAAAAACCTTAAAATATCCCCCAAAAGATATAGAATCATGATATGAGCATGCGATATATGTTTTAAAATGTCCTTCTAAGTCCGAATCCGAAGTCAAAATTTACTTAACCTCAAAAATTCGAAACATTTTCGAAGCCCCAAAAAATAATGGGTGGTCATGATCGGGTCATGCGATATATGTTTCTATATGTTCTTTTTAATTCTTAGTTAAATCAGTGTGCCCAATTACAACAACGATGTAAATGCATTCAATAAAATACTAAATCTAAGTGCCGTGCCCTCTATCGGCTCTATAGGCAACCTATCAGTTCCGCGACAGAGTGGTAGGTGCCATTACTTGAGTAAGTAGAGCTGGAACAAAATCGATGTTTACGTACATCGATGTTGCGATGTTTATCATAAAAAAATCGAAGTAATGATATATCGAAGTTTTTCAAAATGCAAGCTGCTAATTTATATATAAAATTAATTAATTAAAAGCAGAGTTAAAGTGTCAGAGGCGCCAAGATCTGACGATTGAACGGTATTAATCCCGACAAGATATGACGAAAATACTAAGTAGTAATTATTTGATTTCAGCTTAGTTTAGGAGATATAGCCTTGGAAATGTCCTGATTTTCCATATCAAATTTGCAGTTGAACAGCGAACATCGATGTTTAAAAACTTCGATGTATCGATACATCGTCGATGTTCTTTCCAGCTCTAAGATGAAGGAAATCAAAGTTAGTGATGGAGCTTAGAACCAAAAAAGACCGACTCGGAAGGGATAACGTGCACAGAAACATACCGGGCAATTAGGAAACAGACTAAGGCCGGAGCTTACAATTCTTGAGAGAGAAGGAGAGATTTGTGAAATGCACTGTGTACTCATACAGCAGACAGAAATCTAAATGCCTTCTTGTTTAAAAAGGTATAAGCCGTTAATTAATCTAAGTATAGTGACAACTTGGGTTCCACCTAAACAAACTACGTTTAGTTAAGGAATGTAGATACTACGAAGTGGGGGCTGGCCCCTATTAGATGACGAACACTAAAAAAGTTCCTTCTTGGAACTTAAGATATAAGTACAATCAGGCCAGTAAAAATTGTAGAACTTATATGTTAACTGAACTGATAGTGGAACTCAAAGCTGTGCTAGATCGCGTTGCATATCCCACTGTTCATGGACTGGCATGAACATGTACAGCTCGGCACTGTATTGTACTACACTGCTATGCTATCGGCAAGACTAGCAGCTAGTATCAAGGATATCTTCTCATACGACCGGTCACAATATTTGATGACAGAATGACACACAAGTTTACGATTAGTGCGAAAACGATTGCAAACAATCCTATATTTATTAATAGACACGCAGCATTGCTGAGTAGATATATAAGAAAAGTTATGTACTCGTCTCTCATCTATCTCATACAACCACCGCATAGATTTCAAGATCAGTTTAAATAAACTCGTGAAAGTTTGAGGAAGCGTATAGTTCTTAACACCCACTATAGTCAGCGAGATGTGGTATTGCAAAAAGTTAGGAATAAGTACCTCTATATTAAGTATACACTGTATATAAAATTTTAATAGTTTATCAAACAAAACTGAGCAAGAAATCTGTTCATTTTGCACTACGTATATAATTCCATCTACTCAATGAGAATGTGCGCCTTATTCTAAAGCTTAAGCTTCAAATTCAACTTATTAACTCTTTAAGTTGTTTCAACAACACATCCATACTTTATATATATAATGTAAGTAAAAGAAATAAGTTCCTCTTGTTGTATAGTGTTGAAAGTGGTTGCCTTGGCATGAACTTGATTTATTTTATGAAAGCCTGATACAAGGTTTTAAATATAATTATAATTTTATAGAAATAAGAAAACTTTAAAATGAAACGTCACTCATGTTTCGATGTGTACTTACTTTTCAGTGAGGTACAGATCTTCTGCCACTTTCATTCACTATTCGAATATAACAAAGTTCGAGTTAGGCTTTAAAACAATGTAAACTAAATGTATTTTTTTTATTATTTTATTTTCCATTCACATTTCTTTTCTTTCGATGTGTAGAATAAATTTATACTTGAGATTTATACGCAAAATTATATATATATGATAAAAGTGCGTTGTGCGCAACTCAACTCGCATTCTCCCTTTAATCAACCACCATTTATTTGACAGCATTTGAGAGAGACCTTTACGTGCAGAGCTTTGAACAAGATTAAAAGCTTTCTCTTGTTACCATGGTATGTAGACTAGACTAATTTAAGTGCTAGCTTTTCCTCAGACCAAAGTTAAGTTTATTATTGAGCTTTGATTGAGAAAGCTTATCTATTACGGAAGGAACCTTAATTCTCAAGCAGCAGCAGTTGACAACCAGAACCATTCACAATATCACGAGGCCTACTTCCGGAACAATACTCAATCTTTACTGCTGTGGCCTTGGCTGTTCGGCCAAATTAACAAAGAAAAATTCGTGATCTATTTCGATAGCCTTTCCACCTTATTCGCAGTAAAAAATATACCGCAGATTCATGGTATGTGTATAAAAAATAAAATCATTCTGTTCTGGGTGACAAGTCATCAAGAAATTAATGGGAACGAAAACACAGACACGGCAGCAAATATCTTCTCTACCCCTTTTACCGATACAGACCTCCACCCAAAAGAGGAGATAAATGAACGAACTTCCACCAGCAATATACACATTTCAACTCGAATGGACTTCCACCCTCCTATCCCAGCCAACACAGTTAAATGCAAATGGTATCTATTTGATCACACTATGATATACCACGAACATTTGCTAACTGGAAATCCGTTCCCACAGGTCTATCAATAATATATAAACAATAATAAAACAATATCTAGAAAAGTTTTGCTTGTCCAAAATCAGTCTTGATGGCGTTTTTCTTAAACAGTGGTGATCGATATTCATTCAGCGGCAAGGGTGTTGCCTTACGTAACATAAAGTCTGCCATGAAGTATTTGTTATTAAGTGTTAAACAAATTACAACTGTATTTTGTCAATGCTTACCTCGTACGTATACTTTTAATCTGTTCGATCTTGTATCAGGAATCTTGCGATTTGTTCAAAAGTAGTTTTTGAGTATATGGATTTTATATGATTCAGGCGATTCTTTGCTATCTAGCTAAAAATCAAAATTGGTAAGATATAAAAACATGTCTTATCTATTGTATATACTAATATTATTATATAGTATTACATCACTGTCACTCGAGTTTATGCTGGTAACTTTTCTGTATTGTGCGTTGTTGTTATTATCTTCTATGCTTTTGATTTTAGGTTTCGGCTGAACGTAGATTCGCTGGATGTAGCCTGATAGAGTTTCTGATCGTCATTCCAAACCGAATTTTCTATTTTTTTTCAGGGTTCCTGAATAAATAAAATTACTTTTATCCAATAAGCATTTCGAAAATATATGAAAAAGTTTTCTTTTTATTTTATACGTCGAATCTAAATTGAAAAATTAAATTATTATTATTATTCCATCCTCCTATCCCAGCAAACATAGCTAAAAAAAGCTAGTCTATTACATTACTGGAAGTCATTGCCGTTTTCTATGCCTTTGAATTCAGAACCAAAAATAATATGGTTTCGGTCGTTTCCATGCCTCTCTAACCTGATTTTGGCTTTTGTTTTATTAGGTAAACACCAATAGTAAAAGGGCCTGAATTGGATACCACTAGGAGTTATAAACCAGCAACAACATTTATATAATATCTTTGTTATAAGAAGTGTCTAACCGATATTTTCGATCAAAAAAAATAACGCTCAACAAATAATTATTATTTTTTGATAGAAATTTTTTCGCTCAAAAAATAATTATTACTACTCAAAAAAATTTGTATTATTATTATTATATTATATAATTATTATTATTTTTTGAACGAAAACAAATAAAACTCAGCTTATACTATAATCATTATTTAATGAGTTTTAATCATTATTTGAGTGATTTTTAGGAACCTTGAAAATAATACCTTTGTATATCTATACATTGCACTATGGGCGATTTGTCGATTTTGGCGGCATAAAGTCTAAAAATAAAGCTAGAGACATAATATTTTTTTTAAATGTTCGTTATATTTAACTCTAATTTCGGAATTAATTTTTTTTGACGATTGGGTCACTCCTTTTTTTCCGCATATGTGTAGGCCGCCACTAATATGTGCATTTATTTAAAAGCAAATTATAAATGTTCAACTAAAATTGAAACAAAATGAAAAGCTTTATTTTATTATACTTAGACATAATATTCAATAAAAAAGATAACAAATTTTTTATTCATATATGTAGTTATATTATTACAAACTTTAAAAATAAGCAGTTAAAAATCTTTCTCATCTAAAACGAACGAATATTCATTGATGTTATCATAATCTTCTTCGTCATCTGTTTCACTTTCCATGTTATTATCATTATTAAAATTGAAATTTTCATTATTATTTTCTTCAGATATATAGCATGAACTTATATTTAAGGTTGGATTTTCCAAAAGCGCAATCACTTCTGTAGGAAGTGATTGTTTTAAGCAGTTTTGGTGTATTATGTATATTCAAGCTTGAATAGATCTATAAAAAACGTCAGTTATATTATTTAGCCTGGAATTTTTTCTAGCATGGGAACGTCGGTCCATTTTATAGAGTTTGCTGCGTGCCTCTGAGGCATTTTCGCCCAGGCACCCAACAGGAACTACAAACTGATCCATAATATCTGATCCATGAACTATAATCTTGTGAAGTGTTGGGGACATTGGGTACCATGGATACGCCTGCATATACAATAAAAATGTATCGTTGCAAAAACATCGAAATTTGTCTATGTTTATGGAAAATTCACTCGAAATTGCTATTAATATATTAATAGGACCTCGTCAAACAATGTGATTTCTGAAAAAAGTTTGGTATTTGCAAAGATTCGCCTCGCCGTATTCCCATCGTTGCTGTTACCAGATCCATTCTGTTTTGGTATGCTAATATGTAAGCCCATTTCTTTCCATATTCTTTGTTGGATTTCCTTCTTCCGCGATATCATTTTGTTTTTATTCTCGCCTTTTACGTGCCAAGTTTTAATATCAATTCGATATTGTTTGCGCCGAAACTCGCAGCCGAAAAGTAGGCAGCATATCGGCGTAAACAGTGCGAGAGTCACCAAGGGCTCTCGCGCTCTTTATCCAACATTATGTTAAGTTAGGCTTAAGCTATATTTACTTTGTACATGAAGAAAAGAGTTGAAAATATACAAGTGAAGCAAACGCCACGCGCCCCGAATTGTGTCTTTATTTTCGAATTGTTTCTCGCGTCGGTTTCGTTTTCCACAGCCTCTACTCTACGATCCCCTCAAGAAGGAATATAATAATATCAGCCGCCACTACAAACATTGGTCCTTCGAGCCGGATTATCAATATACAATTGGACTCACGTCGCTGGATTTTTTCATCCCCTCGCTCCGCTCGAACCACAAGGCACCGGCATCTCGTCAGGCTCCCCCACAGATAAGTACTAAATTTTTACTCTTCTTATGCGGCAGAGGACTGTGTGTAATTGTTCCATTGTGAAAGGAAATTTCTTTTATAATTTTTCCTAACCTCGCAATTTGCGTCCTGGCACCTCTGTATGTATGTACATATGTTGCTGCATTAGTAAGCACATACTTACTTACAGACGACTGCCACCTTCGAAGTTTTCCATACATACATACTCGTATATGTACGGAAATACGAATCACAAATTACACACAGTTTATCCATCCGATTCTATTTACAAACCTCTGCCACATATATGTATGTACCTTCTCCTACCATTTGCTAACGAACAAAGGTACATACACTCTCCATACTAACTTAAAATTGTATAGTACTATATGTGTAATATATATATATACACATATACTACATACTTACGTTGCCCATTAAAATACATTGCCAAGGTCCAAACCTCAAGCGGCAATTGTACCTCCTAAATTTAACTCCAAGAAAAGATAACACTGCA
>JAEIGL010000229.1:0-21848 GCA_018903715.1 Zaprionus davidi | reverse complement strand
TGGATTTCCGTCTGATGCGCAGAAGTGTCCAGCGTATCCAAACCATTAATACCATTCAAAATATTGTAACAAAGGCTGAAACTTCATCTCTTAGTATTTTCGATAAAAAAGAATTCGATCATTAAAATTAAACTTTAACATAAAAATACGAACGCTACTGTCAGGTTCTGACTGTATAAGGCCATGGATTATCATAGTGTACCGTAGGCAATAGGTATAGGTATGCTTTTCTAGCACGTACCAAATTTCATTACATGTGCTTCTTATATTTTTGATACGAGCTACAAATGTATATTGCGTCTTGTCGTTTTGTCTAATATCTCACCATTTTCGACGACTGCGAGAGATGTTCAGTGGCTAAGTGAACTGTGTTCCGGACTCCAAGGTCAATGATATTGAGCGTGTTCGAGGGTCCATTGATTTTCATAATTTTTTTAAAATAAATTAAAAGCTTAAAAACATTTAAGAGAGGCGACTGCGGTAGGCGATTTTTAAGTTTTAGTTACGCAATATATGTAATTAGAACTTAGTTTTCTTTCGTCGGTACACAATAAACACTGCAAATCTAATTGTACATATGTATGTATATACAATCGTGCAATAATGTATGTTGAAGTGGGATGCCAATACATACATGTGGATATGCAGACGTATGTATGGGCGTCCCACTCGCACATTCATAACTTTACAAGGGCTTATGATCTCTGTTATTTTTAGCATTCTTATTGCAAAAGATTGAGAGCAAAACAAAATAGGAAACATTCAATTGGAATCTTACTGAACATGCAAAGTCATAACAGATAATATAAAATACTTTAATTTGTTTGACTGTAACTATTCTTTTAATTTATTAGAATAAAATAAATAAACAAAATAAAACAAGAAATATTTAATAAATGAAAGTTCGCACCCTCCACAACCGGGAGTTGAACACACGCACTCTTTCGCAGCAGTCCGCCACTCTAACCACTCGGCCATTGCCTCACTGCATGACCTATCGGCAAAGCTGCATTGTGAACCAATTCTGTTACAATACAATGCAAATACAAAGTTTAATAAAATGCAGTGTGTCTGAAGCTAGGATTTGAACTTCGGTATGCTTGCGTAAATTTGGTATGCTTAAGTATATATGTTCAAAGTGGGGTTTAATTCGTATCATATCTCACTTATTTATACTCCGATTTAAATGAAATTTTCACATAACGCCCGAGGCAAAGTATTTGTCATATAAGATATACAAATTTGGTTGTTGAGCTAATACTGTAGTTTTTAAATAGTTATTTCTGATTTACAGAGGCGGGAAGGGGCGTGTCCAAATTTAACAAAAACTTTGAGACACTGCAAAATATACGTATACGCGTATACGCGTTTTTTTGATGAGTGCTAAATAATATAAAAATACTTAACTTTATTTATAAATAATTAATATTATTTATAGATATTATAATTTGATTGTCTTTCATATGAAAACAAAGTAATGAACATTTTTTTTATTTTTATTGAAATTTAATTAAATAATTTAATTTGTTTGACTGTAACTTTTCTTTTAGTTTATTAGAATAAAATAAATAAACAAAATAAAATAAGAAATAATTAATTAACGAAAATTCGAACCTTCAACAACCGGGAGTTGAACACACACACTCTTTCGGAGCAGTCCGCCACTCTAACCTATCGGCAAAGCTGCATTGTGAACCAATTCTGTTACCATACAATGCAAATACAAAGTTTAATAAAATGCTGTGTGTCTGATGCCAGACGTTGGCGTGGCATCGCCCAAACTTAGTATTCGGCCGATCAGCCGGTATATTCCAAAGAAAAACGAATATTTATACCCTTCGACCATTGAGAATGGTTAAAAAAGGGTATACTAACTTTGTGCGAATGTATGTAACAGGCAGAAGGAGGCGTGGGAGACTCCATAAAGTATATATATTCTTGCTGAGGATCACAAGCCGTGTCGGTTGAGCCATGTCTGTCTGTCTGTCTGTCTGTCCGTCTGTCTGTCTGTCTGTGTGAACGCACAGATCTCAGCATTATAAAAGCTAGAGTTACCATATTTGGCAGGAAGACTCCTGTGTACTATAAGCTGATCAAGTTTATTTCAAATGTTAGGTGCCACGCCCACCGCCTCCGTAAATCAAAAATTTAATTTTTGAACTCAAATTGTAAGCGCTGTATGAAATATCTACGTATTCTCCAAATTACAATCCGATCGGACAATAAATACAAAAGTTATTTAAGAATGAGCATAAAACCAAATGAAAAGACCGGCGGGCGAGCGCCATCTGTTGGCGTTAATTATAAAGCATGTGTATATGCATATGTGTATGAATTTAACAAACTAAATTACACGGGAACATAGGTCGAAGGGTATCCCACTGTCGCGTTTTGCGCGACTGTTGCTCTCGTTTCCATTGCCTGTGATACTTCTTTAGCATTTTTTGTTTTTAATGCTTCACCCCACGCATATTTTGAAAAACAATCTATAACAGTTAGAAGATAGCGGAACCCATTATTCGATGAGCTGTACGCACCCATTTTAACTAAATCAGCTTGCCATAAGTCGTTGATACCCTTCACAATCACTCTACGTCGTTTTTGCATTAAAGGAAGTTTCTGAAGAACCTAGTTTTATTTGCCCAACGCACAATAATTCGTGAAACAATTCTACTCTCAAAAGAATGTTCACCTTATCTGGCCTATAGAATTCTGGGTCTGCTTGTTTTATATTTTTGGATATTTTCCAATTTGAAATACCCATGGAATGTCCAGGCTGTGTTGTTGGGATGAATTTCAATACTCAACATTCCGCCGTAAAGTTGTGAGAGTTTATGCGTCACTGAATAGAAGCACATATCTTTTTTTTTTGCTATCTATTGTTGCACCACCAACCATCGAGATAGCTAAAGATGTTGGTTCCCGCTTGAGCCGTAACATCTGTGCTACACTCTCAGACATCAAAATGATTTGGGAGCCACTATCAAGTAAGGCTCGTGCAGGATTCAACTGACCAAATCTGTCTTTTACATTAACGACAGCTGTGGCGAGAACAATTTGTTCATTGTTTGCTACATGCCCCAAATACGCGTCTGACATAGTCGCTTAAAGTATGGATACCTCATCTTGAGCAGAGGTATTTTACCTGTGAAGCAACGAATGGTGAGGCTTCGAGCAAATTCGACATTTTGATGCCTTACATGTTGACACTATATGTCACACAACCAAACAATTTAGGCACAACTTTTGTGTTTTGTTGTCAATTCAAAACGCTGCAGCAAACGATGGACACGAATCAATATTGTGCGTTTCTGCCTTGCAAAAGACGCACACAGACGATGATGAACGCCCTCCATCACCACAAGCAAAGGACAGCTTTAAAAGTTAAAAACGAATAAGTGTCACAAACTTTATGAGTATGTAAACTATATGACTATGTAAATCAAACTTGCTTATACACACACACGCGCAAACTATGCGTTGTGTGAGCAAACAAACGAAAGTGATCCAAGCGATCCGAAATAAAGCAGGCTAAACTTTTGCTGTAACTACGTTTGTAGGCAGCAATTTAAAATGCTGGGAGCGGGGTATGCAATGTAACAGGAGAATATATGCACACGCACTCTAAGTGGTATGTATACGAGGGTCGTTTGATAAGTCCGTGACTTTTTGAATAAAATATATTTTTTTCGTCAAAGAAGCGTTTTATTTCTCAACATAATCTCCTTTTAGCTCTATACATTTAGTCCAGCGTTTTTCCAATTTTTTTATTCCTTCCAAATAATAGGTTTTCTCAAGGCCCTCAAAATAGTCGTTTGTTTCTGTGATGACCTCTTCATTTGACCCGAATCTCTTACCGCCGAGCCATTTCTTCATGTTTGGAAACAAAAAATAGTCACAGGGGGCTAAATCTGGAGAATATGCTGGATGGGGTAGCAGTTCGTAGCCCAATTTATGAAATTTTGCCATGCTGACTACACACGTGTGCACCCGTGCATTGTCCTGATGGAACAGCACTTTTTTTTTCGCCAAATGCGGTCGTTTCTGCTTCAAATCAATTTCGAATCTGTCCAAAAGCTCTGAATAATATTCGCCGGTGATCGTTTTACATTTTTCAAGGTAATCGATGTGAATGATACCTTGTGCATCCCAAAAAACTGTGGCCATGACCTTGTTGGCCGACAGACCCACCTTGGCCTTCTTTGGTGCACGTTCACCCGGAGAAACCCACTGTCTTGATTGTTCTTTGGTCTCTGGTGTGGTGTGGTGGATCCATGTTTCGTCTACGGTAACGAAACGGCGCAAAAATTCGTTTGGATTGCGGTTGAACATCGCCAAACACTCCTTTGAAATGGTCACACGGTTGCGCTTATGGTCGTGTGTGAGCAATCGCGGCACCCATCGCGCGGAAAGCTTTTTCATGTCCAAATATTCATGTAAAATGTGATGTACCCGTTCAGTTGAGATGCCTACAGCCTCAGCTACCTCACGCACTTTCATTCTCCGATCATCCAATATCATTCCATGGACTTTGTCGACGATTTCTGGCATGACGACCTCTTTTGGGCGACCTGAACGTTCGGCATCACTTGTACTGGTACGACCACAACGGAACTCAGTAAACCATTTCTTAACCATTGAAATTGATGGTGCAGAGTCCCCATAATATTTATCAAGTCTTTCCTTGGTTTCGGTGATGGATTTTTTACGCAAAAAATAATGCTTAATTAGCACACGAAATTCACTTTTTCCATTTTCGTTAAAATTCACGAGATCGTCTGCTTTCAATGCCTATAAAACGCAAACCAAAAAACGCAGCTTTCTCAAAATTTTACAGTCAGCTGTTAATCGATAACTGCTGACAGGAGCAGTGTTGTATTTAGAGCAGGTGCGCGGCAAATACAAAAAGTCACGGACTTATCAAACGACCCTCGTATCAAACAAACGCAAAGAGAAACAAGGGAAAACGAAAATCAAATCAAACGTTTTCTGTGCTAGTTTTGTAGACAGCAATAGAATATGCGGGGTGCGGGGTGACGAAATGCAAGCAGCGCCAAATACAAGCGAAGTCGAAACAACGAAAGTATGTGACCCCAAAAGAATGTTCGAGGTGAACGAACGCAACAACAAATGTACTTGTATGTGTGTATATGCAAACCCTAATATGCACATATGCAGTTTATGTATTCACAGCTGTTCCAAGTTACCGGTCAATACTTAAATATATGCGCTAACCGAAGATCGACAACAGCCTCAAAGGCCACAACAACAACAACAGCTCAGCAGTCCACATATTATAGGAACATACACGAACAACAACATATTATGAAATAAAACGACACACATGTCTCGAAAATTCTAGAAATAGATTTCACCATAATGGTAATGTTGCATCAGCCTTTAAACGCGATGTGATTGGTCAGCAATGCATTTTGTAGCTTAGAAAGGACCGTTATAGCGAGGCGTTGTAGCTGACGCCGAGTGCAGAAACAGCGTGAACCATAAAGTAGTTTTGCGACGTATTTTCAGTTGCAATTTTGTCGTGCATAAAACCGCAGTCAATTGAAACGAACATACGAATACTGTCAAAAGTAAATTACAAAATAAATTTGAATTAAGAACATAAGCACTTGTTATGGAATTTAATCATTGACAAAAATATTAAACCAATTCTTACGTGGAGCTACGGCCCATCTATAACTCTCGCGTATCGCGCTCGCCCGCCTTCCTTGTTAGCTGACAGAAGCACTTGGTTTTATGTTCTTACTTTCTTAAATAACTTTTGTGTTTGTTGTCCGATCGGATTGTATTTGGAGACTACGTAGATATTTCATTCAGCTTAGTATATATTAAAGTCAGAAAGTTGTATCTTTTATACAGCGCTTACAGATTGAGTTCAAATATTGAATTATTGATTTGTGGGGGCAGTGGGCGTGGCACCTAAGATTTGAAATAAACTTGATCTGCTTATAGTACACAGGAGTCTCCCTGCCAAATTTGGTAACTCTAGTTTTTATAATCGCTGAGATCTGTGCGATCAAACAGACAGACTGACAGGCAGACAGACGGACAGACGGATAGACAGACAGACATGGCTCAATCGACTCGGCTTGTGATCCAGAACAAGAATATATATACTTTATTGGGTCTCCCATGCCTCTTTCTGCGTGTTACATACATTTGCACAAAGTTAGTATACCCTTTTTTTGACTATTTTCATTGCTCGAAGGGTATAAAAAATGTATATATTTGAATGTACTCCCTTTTGAGCATTATTTTATCAGTATTTGGAATAGGTTCATATGAGTTATGATTTATTACTTCAAAACTGTATTGTAAGTAATAAAAAACAAAAACTTTTTGAGGTTAAGTCGAAACTCAGACGTGCTACGTAAATTTTGACTTTGGATTTGGACTTCGAAGGACAAATTACATGATAAAACATATATCGCATGCTCAGATCAGGATTCTATATCTTTTGGGGAATATTTTAAGGTTTTTCAGTTTTGTGAGGTTATGTCGAAGTCCAGACGTGATAGCGAATTGCTGACCTCGGAATCGGATTCAGCGACCCAGAATGCATATAACTATTTTTTTTTTTGGGCCTGTGTTATTCATGCGAATAATAATTTTTTAGTGAATACTATTATTTTATATATTTTGCATGCAAATGCTATAAGTGCCACAAATTGAGCTGTTTGCTAATATTTAAATGGCAATTTTATGTTGATCAAAGCGACAGCACACAATAAACTAAACAGGTATATCTGTATATACTCAATTTTTGACTATTTTTTTTTTGTGGGCCTGTGTTATTCATGCGAATAATAATTTGTTAGTGAATACTATTATTTTATATATTTTGCATGCAAATGCTATAATAAGTCCCACAAATTGAGCTGTTTGATAATATTTAAATGGCAATTTTATGTTGATCAAAGCGACAGCACACAATAAACTAAACAGGTATATCTGTATATGCTCAATTTTTGACACTGAATACCTGGACACTGTCTGGGGAATCGATAGACATGGACCGACGAGTATCCTCCATAAGGCACAGTAAACCAGTAGCGACAACAACGTCTTAGCTTAATTTCCAATTAAGGGGTGGCACCTTCAAATTAAATTATCAAACCAACGAAATAATTTTTTAATTCCGAAAAACACACCGAAGTCC
Source organism: Zaprionus davidi (assembly GCA_018903715.1). Lineage (NCBI taxonomy): Eukaryota > Metazoa > Arthropoda > Insecta > Diptera > Drosophilidae > Zaprionus > Zaprionus davidi. The sequence goes on along the minus strand of JAEIGL010000229.1, from coordinate 14,668 downwards.
CTGCTCGGGCGCCAATGAAAATTCTCTAAGCGTTCTTATAGATCGAAAAAAGTTCATAAAGTGCAAAAGAGACGCAGTGGCTTCGAATTAATACTTTACATGACTCCCATTATTTTTTGGGACTTTAAAAATGTTTCAACTCGGACGTGCTATGTAAATTTTGACTTCGGATTCGGACTTAAAAGAACAAAATTCATGTTAAAAGATATATCGCATGCCCAGATCACGATTCTATATTTTTTGGGGGATATATATCAGCGACCCAAAATACTTATAACTGCATATGCCGCATACTCAGATCATGACACTTTTCTTTTTTGTGGGGTTGTGTTATCAAACAAACAAAATAATTTTTTAATTCCAAAAAACACACCGAAGTCCCTGCTCTGGCACCAAGCGTTTTTAGAGACCGAAAAACTTCATAAAATACAAAAGAGACACGGTGGCTTCGAATTAATGTATTTTATAATTTATTGTTGCGAATTCGCCGTCGGCATTTGCCGATCTTCAAAAGCTAAGAGAGCAAATTAAGCTTTACGATACTTGTTGTGTTCTCTTAGGTACTAGCTTAATTACATATAAAAAAAGATCAAAAATACGAAATTGTGCTCAGTTTATGTGCTACTATCTCCTGCATGAGAGGCAAAGCAACTGCTTATCTATTAAAACATCCAAAACAAAAACATGCTCCGCTCGTATTTCTTATTTTATTATTTTAAAAAGTGAGTCTCCCAGCAGAGAAGGTGCGAGGCACTGCGACCAGAATGATCCCAGCAGAGAAGGTGCGAGGCACTGCGACCAGAATGATCTTTTGTACCTGTAATGCTCTCCCTATCTTGACAAAAGCTGTTCTGCTTCTCTAATGAAGCATAACAGATCTTTCGTCGAGGAACGGACAATGTGCTCGGGAACTGCGATTTCCACGTGCAGATGCTTCCTCCTAGTCCATTCCAAGGCTGGACAATCAGAAGGGTTCGGGGCCATGCAGAGGGGCTGATGACCCCGCCCTCGCTAGTTCATCCGCTAGCTCGTTGCCCTCGTATCCAGAGTGTCCAGGTACCCAAAGGAGGGTAACTTTGTTTCTATTGGACAGCCTCTGGAGGCAGTTCCAGCAGTCAGCCACCATTCCTAAACCTACTCTTTTTGAGGAGAGGGCTAGTATGGCAGCTTGGCTGTCCGAGAAGATATAGATATTCGCTCATCTGATCCCCTTGTCAAGGATCAGACGGCACCAGAACTCGATGGCATGAACCTCGGATTGAAAAACGGTGGACCACTTGCCCATGGCAATCGAGGTTTTGGAGTTGGGACTATGTATCCCAGCTCCAACCCCCTGATCAGTCTTTGACCCGTCGGTATACCAGTGTATGCCGTGCGGGTCACTAATGGGGTTGCCAGAATCCCAGTCCTTCCGGCCTGGGATGAGAGTTTTAAACTTTGCACCAAAGAAGAGTTCCTTGGTCATAGAATCTGATCTACAGCAGATCTCTAAGCCAGGAATGTCTTTGATAAGACTAGCATGCCCCGATTCGGTAGCTGTTCTGCTTCCCTAATGAAGCAGATCCTTCCTTGAGATGGTTGACCACCCCACGCCGCAGAAGGGTTCGGGGCCATGCAGAGGGGCTGATGACCCCGCCCTCGCTAGTTCATCCGCTAGCTCGTTGCCCTGGAAACCAGAGTGTCCAGGTACCCATAGGAGGGTAACTTTGTTCCTATTGGAGAGCCTCTGGAGGCAGTTCCAACAGTCAGCCACCATACGCGAACCTACTCTCTTTGAGGAGAGGGCTAGTATGGCAGCTTGGCTATCCGAGAAGATATAAATATTTGCTCCTCTGATCCCCTTCTCAAGGATAAGACGACAACAGAACTCGATGGCATGAATCTCGGATTAAGATTCGAGGATCGAGGTTTTGGACCATGTATCCCAGCCTGAATACTCAAAGGGAAACCCTATTCAAGAATCCGAATCTTGGAAGCTCTGGATACCCAAAGGACTGCATGGCATATGTTGCGTCGAGCACACGACCTGCCAGATGCTGCACACTGTGGTACCAGCAAAATGATTACCGGACATATTATGCCATTTATGGGATTTGTTGTTCATGTTGTAGTTGGCACGTGCAAAAGCCACACAAAAATATTATTAAATACAAATGGCAACTCGAATGCATTTAAGGCCAGTTTATGTATACCCTTGTTGATGAATTTATTTTTTGTTCATTACACCAGAGTCACTCATTAAAAGCTTTAAGTTCTACAGAGCTTTACATCTTTGTTTATCAGTAACTTAAGCTTTTTATCGTTTGACGATTGGTATCTTGAGAGATCTTTTACGGTGAGGCTTTGGGATAGGGATGAAATTTGGTGTTCAAAATTTTGTCTGTCGTCTTCGTCTAGTGTACCGAATAGGTATTTGTAAGTAGAGCCTACAAAGTTGAACAGTCCTCGTTTATTGCCTTTTGTTATACGTATTCCGTTCATTTCCCTTTTCATTTTTATACCCTTTGACCATTGAAAATGGTCAAAAAAGGGTATACTAACTTTGTGCAAATGTATGTAACAGGCATAAGGAGGCGTGGGAGACCCCATAAAGTATATATATTCTTGCTCAGGATCACAAGCCGAGTCGATTGAGCCATGTCTGTCTGTCTGTCCGTCTGTCCGTCTGTCTGTGTGAACGCACAGATCTCAGCTATTATAAAAGCTAGAGTTACCAAACTTGGCAGGAAGACTCCTGTGTACTATAAGCAGATGAAGTTTATTTCAAATGTTAGGTGCCACGCCCACCGCCCCCACAAATCAATAATTTAATTTTTGAACTTAATTTGTAAGCGCTGTATAAAAGATACAACTTTCTGACTTTAACATATACTAAGCTGAATGAAATATCTACGTAGTGTCCAAATTACAATCCGATCGAATAATAAACACAGAAGTTATTTAAAAAAGTATGAGCATAAAACCAAGTGCTTCTGTCAGCTAACAAGCGAGACGGGCGAGCGCGAAGCGCGAGCGCCATCTGTCGGGATTAATTTCAAAGCATGTGCATATGCATATGTGTATGAATTTAACAAATTAAACTACACGGGAACATAGGTCGCAGGGTATCCCACTGTCGCGTTTTGCGCGACTGTTGCTCTCGTTTCAATTAGATAATTTATTTGTGTTATGTTATTAAATTGCTGGCTTTCTTTAATAAGAGTGTTATATGTTGCTTCAATTTATGTTATGTTAACTGTCAGCAGTGGTGCATGAATGTAATAGGGAGTTGTATCGTTCCTGATTCAAATAGAATGAATCCCTGATTGTTTTCAATAGCGTTTATTTCGATTGTTCCTTCTGTAGTTTTTGTCTTCATAAGAGTCATTGTAATAATTAGGAGTCCGATGATTGGGTGTCGGTCGGCTGTAAGTATTTGCTGTTATTAACATTTTTTTTCTTTTTAAATTTGCTTTTATAGTGTGTTACATTTTGGCCTCTATTATTTTCGTTATAATGTTTTTCATCTAGTTGTTCAATTCTGCCTGTTTTTCTATAGGGATTTTTGGATTTCGAGCGCGTTAAAGGGGCTTTCAATTTCAGTTTATGTCAATTTCGTAAATTTGTCTGTTCTCATTAAGCTTGTTATTATTGTTTTCTTTAATTTTCTGAGAGTCATAGGTAGGTGTGCCTGCGTAGAGTAGTATATAAGCTGGTATTTGTCCGATTGTATTATGTTTAGTTTTATGGTTTTATGTGTATAAAATTCTTTCAATTCGTGTTTCCCTATTTTCTTCATTATTTTCAGTATTTATAATGCGGATCTTTTCATTTATTGTTTTGTGAAGACGTTCTACATCTGCTATACTTGTTTTGTTCGTGGTGATATCTGTGGTTTTCCCATGTCGTTAAATATTCTAGCTAGGGGTCTTTTGGCTTCTATCCAATCTCTACTATTTGTGTTTATAAATGATGCAAATTTTGAACAAACGTCAATACAGGATAAATATTATTCATTGTCAATAGCATAAAAGTCAATTATGTAAAGTTCTCTTGGGTTATTTGTCTCTGGGGTTCTTTCAAAAGCAAGTTTTGTTGGTCTGTGTTCTGTTTTTGCGAAATTGCAGAGTTCGCAATCATTAATGATATTTTGAATTAATTTGTTATAGTCAGAAAAATAATGAGTTTCTTTAAAGAGTCGTATCATTTTTTCGATACCAGGGTGCAGTTTTTTTATGTGTATTCAACACAATAATTATGTTATAATTATAATGATTTCCTTGAATTCAGTGTAAGAGTTAATGTCCTTTACTTTAATTATACTATTTAAGATTTTTACGTTACTATGTGGGTTAATAGTTTCATGGTATGTATTTTGAAGAACTGAAAAATCACTGTCAATGTCTATGTAAATTACGCCAGTGTAGCTTAGAAAGTATTTTATTAAGAAGTCTTTTTCTATTGTCTCTCCCAATAGTATATTCATTTCAGTATATTTTATAGTGATTTTAGTTTTAGTGAAATATTTTGATATATTTACTTGGTCTATGGAATCTTTTACAAATTCTATTTGTCTACTGAAATAGTTCATAGAGTTCTCAGTGATTTGAATATAGTTTTCATTACTTTCTGATGCACTATGTATTGGTGGGTTCAAAGGCTGGTATTGGAAAATTTTCGGCCTGTTGAATTTGCTGATTTGTATACATCTAGTTTTACGTATACTGTAATTAATCTTCGTGGAACTGTTCGTCGTAGTTATTATCTTGGTTAGCAATGTTATTGTAATCTAACTCGTATTGATGGTCACTTTCATCTGTCTACATACGTGATTGTCCGCTGCCTTCTCTAAAACGCTTATTCGGCACTTTTGGTTGTTGGGGGGGCTGATACTAGTTTCGGGTGTCGTTCTGTCGGTCGCGATATTAGTCTGTTCTGAATTCATTAAACAAATTTGATCTATTCTAATCGAATTGTTGTCTAGACGGAAAAGCTTGTTTATGAGAAGTTTGGACAGTAATCTGATTTCTTAGAAATCTGATTTCTTAGAAATTTGTTGAAATGTCATACCTCGCTAGGGTCATGAGTGAGCGTTGAATAGTATTTTTTATTGTAGTTGCCATTGCTTGTGAATGACTAATGTGTTATTTTGGTTTTCTTCTAAGGCTAACTTATTACTATTAATAGTTGACTTATCTTCTAACTCTTTACAAAGTTGTCGTGCAGTTATATGTATTTTGGGTCACTGAATTCGAATCCCAGATCAGATTCTCGCCATAACGTCTGGACTTCGACATAACCTCAAAATACTGAAAAACTTCAAAATTCCCCCCAAAAGATATCGAATCCTGATCTGAGCATGCGATATATGTTTTAACATGTATTTTGTCCTTCTAAGTCTGACTCTGAATTCAAATTTTACGTAGCACATCTGAGTTTCGACTTAACCTCAAAAAACTCGAAATATTTATGAAAAGATTGGGGGTCATGAACGGGTCATGCGATATCTGTTTCTTTATATTTTTACACCTTCTGAATCTGTATCCGATTACAAAACCAGCCAATCACGTCAGAAAAACTTCCAAAATTTTAATTTTTTTTAATAATTTATTGCTGCATTCGTGCAAATATATAGAATCACGTATTGAATTTATGTTTTTATACCCTTCGACCATTGAAAATGGTCAAAAAAGGGTATACTAACTTTGTGCAAATGTATGTAACAGGCATAAGGAGGCGTGGGAGACCCCATAAAGTATATCTATTCTTGCTCAGGATCACAAGCCGAGTCGATTGAGCCATGTCTGTCTGTCTGTCCGTCTGTCTGTGTGAACGCATAGATCTCAGCTATTATAAGAGCTACAGTTACCAAACTTGGCAGGAAGACTCCTGTGTTCTATAAGCAGATGAAGTTTATTTCAAATGTTAGGTGCCACGCCCACCGCCCCCACAAATCAATAATTTAATTTTTGAACTTAATTTGTAAGCGCTGTATATAAGATACAACTTTCTGACTTTAACATATACTAAGCTAAATGAAATATCTACGTAGTCCCCAAATTACAATCCAATCGAACAATAAACACAGAAGTTATTTAAGAAAGTATGAGCATAAAACCAAGTCCTTCTGTCAGCTAACAAGGTAGACGGGCGAGCGCGACGCGCGAGCGCCATCTGTCGGGATTAATTTCAAAGCATGTGCATATGCATGTGTATGAATTTAACAAATTAAACTACACGGGAACATAGGTCGACGGGTATCACACTGTCGCGTTTTGCGCGACTGTTGCTCTCGTTATTAGTTAAAATACAGTTTTGAAGCAAAAAATCAGTACTCATATGTATCTATTCCGAATACTGATAAAACAATGCTCAAAAGTGGATATTGCAAAAGGAAAGATTTTTTTTAATATTATATATGAATGCACCCTAATCCAATATTAAAATAAAAAGTTCAAAATTTTTTAAGTTTTTCAAAAATAAAAAAGACGAGTGTAGCCGAGTCCAAAAAACAGTTATATCTTGTAGATTAAAACTGCATACCTTCCATGGAATGTAAAAAAAATAAGAAGTGCACGAAGCACAAGCTCATTATCTAATAAATATATATAATATAATAAACAAATCCAGTTTATTATTAACATGGTAACAAAGCAAGGTTGACAAAATTAATCCAAGACTTATAACTAAATTGAAGTTTGACAAAAATGTAAATAAAAAAGAGAAAAACAGTATTAAAAGTACGAAGTATTAAAAAATAAATATAGGAAAACAAGACTTTTGATAAAAATTAATGAAAAACATTAATAACAAATCAAAAAAGGGTTAATAACAAGCCAAAGTGTAGATGGTAGTGATATGAAAATGAACCAAAAATGCATTAAATAGAATGAGATATAAAAGTGAACAAATATATCAAAAGTGAAGCGGGAAAAATGAGTTATCACGAGAAAATCGAACCAATGCATCGATGGGGTGAATTTTGGAAGCAGGAAGTTTAGACCAATGACAATACTAAAATACATACAGTGCAAAGAACCAGCAGTGCAAACGAGAACAACGGAAGACAATGAAGCAACATGGAAGAAAATAGATTTAAACGCAAAACAATTTAAATCAGTACAATATCAGTTAAATAATTTTAGTGAGTGCGAAACGACGTTAGAAATTATGAACAAATTAAACGAAAAGTATTCGACAAAGTCAGCACCCCTGCAAATACTGTACAGAGGGAAAATTGACAAATCAAAGTGAAAGACTACGAAACAGAGAAAGCAGTGATTCAATTTAAAAATGCTGGAGGCACCAGAGCGTTACCAACAAGTTACAGTTATATTGGAGATTTCTTAGATGTGATTTCGGAAGCATAACGAATAGTAGATTATGTAAAATCACACGTATAAGAAAAAAGCTTGAACAGAGGTCCAGTGAAGAGACGAAATAACGTAAGCACACTAAACTTAAAAAGACTGCTAGGTGTGTGGCAAAACAGGTCATATTCAAATGGACTGCTGGCATGCTGAGCAAAATACGAGAGGCGATAACAGACAACAACAAGCTAAAAGGCGATATCATAACACGAATCAAAGAGACGGTCGAGGCAGAGGTCAATATCAAGGAATCTGGAATTGGACGTGGACATCACTCAGGAGACGAGAACCAAGGAAGACAACAAGAAAACGGCGACGGCGTACAGTCATGGACAGTAAGAACAGTAATAAAATAATAACATGTAATAACAGCAACGAAGCCTAAATAAATTGGTTATTAGATAGTGGATGCACTGATCACATTATAAACGATAGTATATTATTTAAAAATTGTGTAAATTTGAAATATCCACCGTATGTACATGAATTAAACGGCGTAGCAGAAAGATATAAAAGATTAGTAGATATAATATGCGGGTTCTGGGACAAAAAGTGGAGTGAGGTGGTTTCCGGTAGAAAGGTACGTGAGGGATAAAAAGGTCAGGTGAGGGGTAAAAAGGTCAGGTACGTGAGGTGGTCCCCTGTTACGTAGGTAAAAAAGGTCAGGTGAGGGGTAAAAAAGGTTAGGTGTAATATGGGCGAGGGTTCTGGGACAATGGGCGCGGGTTCTGGGACAAAAAGTGGTGTGAGGTGGTTTCCTGTAAAAAAGGTGCATGAGGGATAAAAAGGTATGTACGTGAGGTGGTCCCCTATCACTGAGGTAAAAAAGGTCAAGTGTAATATGGGCGCGGGTTCTAGAGGGTGTGTAAATGAAGGTAATGTGTTGTGAGGAGGAGGATTAGGTAATAAAGGATCCTAATAAACATGTTGATCGGTTATTTGTAATAGGGATAATTAATGGGTTTATAGTGTGAGTATGCGCACGTGCCACGGGGTAAATGTTTTCGAGGGTGTGTGTGCGTGAGTGAAACTGAGCATGTATGATCGTGTTTGCATGCGTATGTCTTAGAGGGTGAATGTGTGTACGCAGGCGCTAGTGTACAGAAGCGTGTGACTCAAGATATCTTATTGATATTTGACAGTTTGGCAGACCCTAGTTCAACAAGTTAATGTGTTCGAGGGTGTGTGTGCATGTGCGGTATTAAAGGTTGCGAGGTGAGCGTGTGAAACTGAACAAGTGTGCATTGTCCCTTTTGTGCATTATTAACCGTGATATTTGGCAGTCCGGGAGATTCTACTTCAACAAGTTAAGGTATGCATTCTCCTGTAAACAAAACATTGCAAGCTGTTGTCCTTCTATTCAATGTTATACAATTCTTGTGAATTAAGACGGGGGTTATAGCATACTCATCTTCTAGCATGGCTCGTTGGGCCAATATTAAGGCGATCGCTGACCAAATTTTTGTTAGTATAAAAAATACGTGAAACTGAGTAGAGTGCGTTTGCTACATCAGCGTGTCTCTACATATAATTTATATAAAGAATAAGATATAATGACTCTAGACGATTACTTCTACAAGATCAAACGACGCCATCCAAAACTCGCACTGCATTGTTGGCAAATCTTGTGGGATGCCGAGTGTTTCTCCCCCAAAAGTGCCATAACTCTCTCCAAAATACGTGGTGAGTGTTTCAGACAGCATTGTCTTTCTTATTGGAGAGGGAGAGCGAGTGAGCGAAATGTGTCTTAATTTTGTTTCTTCTTTGCAGATGCCTACAAGAAGGTGACGGAAGAGAAATTTGCCTACATGGGTGATCCACGCGTCGAAATGATGTTTCTACTCTCAATCCCGCTGATCGCATGCTACACCAACGAAATGGGCACGTTCCGTTTTTATATAATCGAACAGAGCGAGGGTTGAAATGGAATAAGGGATGGGGATAATTTACTGGCTAATTATACAATTTCAAGAGTCTTATATATAATTGATCAAATAAACATAAATGTACTATAAAGATATCAACTCTGTTTCCCTTAATGGCATTCTGTGGGTTGCAGGCAAATATCAGCTCAGAGAAATTCGATTGCATCGAACAAGTGTGCATTGTTCCTTTTGTGGGGTTAGCCGTGATATTTGAGAGTCCGGCAGACCCTAGCTCAACAAGTTAATTTTTTTTTTGTTTTGGAGGGGGAATATGTGTACGCAGCTATCAGTGCAACGATCAAGATATCTTATTATACCCAGACCCTTGTTCAACAAGTTAATGTCGATCGTTATGATAAGTGTGTATCGTCAAGCATACTAATCGCTACGCGTGTGCGGTATTAAAGGTTGAGAGGTGAGCATGCGTATGTGTTAGAGGGTGAATGTGTGTACGCAGCCGCCAGTGCACAGGAGCGTGTGACTCAAGATATCTTATTGATATTTGACAGTGCGGGAGACCCTTGTTCAACAAGTTAATGTGTGCATTGTTCCTTTTGTGAGGTGTGTGCATTGTCCCTTTTGTGAGGTTAACCGAGTCGGTGAGTGTGAAAATGATCGTTATGACAAGTGTGTGTCCTCAAGCATACTAATTGATTGCTACCTTATCCGTGTTGATGATCAAACATACTAATTGTGTAAACAAAACATTGTAACCTATTGTCCTTCTATTCAATGTTATACAATTCTTGTGAATTAAGATGGGGGGTATAGCATACTCATCTTCTAGCATGGCTCGTTGGGCCAATATTAAGGCGATCGGTGGCCAAATTTTTGTTAGTATAAAAAAGTACACGAAACTGAGTAGAGTGCGTTTGCTACATCAGCGAAAAAATAGAAAAAAAGTGAAAACAAATCAAAACATTATAAGTGTAAAAAATGGCTTTAAACGGAATATATACCACCAAGGCTTTAAATGAAATCGCTGCAGCCATGGAACAACAGCAGCAACAACAACAACAGCAACTACGACAACATCAACAACAACAACTACAACAAAAGCAGCAACTACAACAGCAGCAGCAACTACAACAACAGCAACTACAACAACAGCAACAACAATATCAACAACTACAACAACAATATCAACAACTACAACAACAATATCAGCAACTACAGCCACAACAGCAGCAGCAACTACAACAACAGCAACAACAATATCTACAACTACAGCCACAACAGCAACAACAACAACAACAAAAGCAGCAACTACAACAACAGCAACTACAACAACAGCAACTACAACAACAGCAACTACAACAACAGCAACTACAACAACAGCAACAACAATATCAGCAACTACAGCCACAACAGCAGCAGCAACTACAACAACAGCAACAACAATATCTACAACTACAACAACAGCAACAACAATATCTACAACTACAACAACAATATCAGCAACTACAACAATATCAGCAACAACAACAACAACAGCAACAACAAGAAATGGGTTTAACTAGAGGAGGCAGGAATAATATAAAGTATTGTCCGCTCTGTGATGTGACTCTTCAAAATAATACAAATTGGTCACATCATACTCGTACAGAGCAGCATAAGAGACGTGCTATTGAACCTGTTTATAACAGGATTTGCAACAACGTTGATTTATTCAATGGAAGAATTCTTCAGTACATCTACACAAATACTAAGGCAGGCTTGATAATGCCTAATGATTTTCTGCAGGAAGCAGGCGAGGCCTTCCTTCAACATCTCTTCGGTGTGCTTGAAGCTCACACTTCTATAAAAGTGAATTTTGAGCTTTTCGCCGAATATGTTTTAATAAAACAAGAGATTGAATGTATGGAAGTGAAGTCTTTCCAATCAAAAATGGAAGTCTTCACTGTCAATTCTGATATACAAGAATTGTATAAGGAGCATACAGAGAAAATAATCTCGAGAATGGAAAATTTCCAAGAGAAGGATAGTGGATGGGCATTGACTCACATTATACGATTGGAAATGAATGTTAATAAATATAAACCCATCAGAGGATCCTCTTTTATCGCACTAAAAAAGCAATAGTAAACGTCAAAAACAATGACGAATACTGTTTCAAATGGACAGTGATTGCTGCGATAAAGGGAAATGAACAATATGCTGAAAGATGTACATCATATGATGTAAGGATATCTGAACACAGAATCAAAGTGAACAATATTGTTTTGAACTTTGAAGGTTTAGAGTTCCCACTAAATCCTAAACATATCAATAAGTTTATGGATATGAACCCATAAAGCATAACGGTGTCTGGATATGATCTGGAAAAGAGAAATATAATCGGCCCCATCTTCTACCCTAAAGACGTGAAAGAACATCACATCAACATGTTGTTGCTGGAAAGCGATGAGAAGGCTCACTACACATGGATTCGAAATCTTTCACGGTAAGTACACACATAAAAACAAAAAATACCATATACACTAATTTGATATATATATATTTTCTGCATAGATTGGTGTCATCACAGACTGGAAGACACAAGTGCAGACAATGGTTCTGCAATATTTGTTTGAACTATTCTACGAGTGAGGTAGCAGCTAGTCGTCATCATGAGATATGCAGTAAAAAGGTGTGTCAACTACCTTCTGAATATTATTAAAATATTTGAAGTAGTTGGCTACACTAGTAGACCTATGGGCCAATTGTAATTAGGATAAAAATACCCAGATATCAATAAGGGTCTAGAAGGAAGCAGACCAAGGGAGAAAGAAAATGCAAGTCAGCATTAGCGAAAGAAAAGTGGAAACGAATAAGAAAAGAAAAATCTTAAGTGGCTGTAGACATCTCGAGAATTCAAAGAAAATGCTGGAGTTTTCAACATCCTCGGGTAAACTATTAGTGGCTTAAATAAATGAAAATATCTAAACAAAAAATATAAATTTTATTAGCATTGCACTAATTGGCACCTGGCAAACAATTGGACATTGAACAAGAGCCCGTCACCGAAAAAAATCCCGGACAGCGTATAAGACGTTCAACAAGCATAGGCAGATCGACAAGCTCGGCCGAAATCATCCTTTAAAATTAGTACAAAAAAGCCCAACGAAATAGGAAATAGTTCCAAGAATAGGCCTTGCAACTCCGCTAAGACGGAGTAGCAATTTTATCTATCCGATTTCACGCTAAGGGATTACACGGTCAATATAGACCCATAACTAAAGAAAATGAGTCAGTAGATAGATAAACCCATCGAAAAATAATTAAAATTGTCTGTCAGAGCCTTACTTCAACAACGATCGACTCCTTAACAAATTTAAATGGCTATACTTATCTGATGGTTACCTCGAATTTTACAACATATTTTTTTTTGCGAGCGAAAGGAATAGGAATAATAATAATAGAAATAATAATGATACGAATAATAATAATAGGAATAATTATATAGAAAGGTTCATTTAATGTATCGTTTTTTCTGTTATCTCTAGTAATATTTAAATTAATTAATTTAATTGTTCACTTTGAGTTGTTAGTCTTTTCCCCTTTTAATGTCTATATATTCGCGAATGCCTATGTTGAAAATGTTGGTTGCTTTAATACTATATTTTAATAAATTATAAGCAAACAGGTGCCGAACCAGAGATCGATCTTTCGCCGACGGAATCACCGTAAGTTAAATTCATAATTTTTTTATGTTTAAAATGTAGTGTAAAGCAATTTAAAAAAAAAGCATACAGTTTCAACAAGATAATGCTTAATCACCTTCACAAATATGAAATTTATTAAAAAATGCAAATTTTAAAACAACGCCTCTAAGACTGTGGCAAACAAAACTAACAACCAAAGTGAACGAGCAAAAGAAAAATAATTTATAAACAAACAAATAATCTGAAATTGTTTTAAATGAAAATGAGTAGTTTAATGACATTTTCTGTCAGCTTTGAAATGTTTGTGCCTCGCCTCTGATGCACTTTCTCCTCAACTATATGGATACAGACTCTTTCATACACACGATTAAAACTGATGATTTTTACGCTGATATACGTGAAGATCTTCTAATGAAATTTGATACATCTGATTATCATTCAGATCTCTTGAAGAAATACGGTTTTAGCAGCGTTAATAAGAATCGCTTAGGGTTTTTTAAAGATGAGTAGAATGGGAAGCCTATGAGTGAATTCGTAGGCTTACGTTCAAAAATGTATTCATTTCTTGTGCCTGGCGGCCAAGAAGTAAAAAAATCTAAAGGGGTTAAGGCAAGTTGTGTTAAGCGAATCGGCTTTGCTGATTATAAAAAAGTTTAAATACTGGTGAAAAAAAGAGAGGCACAATGTCGTTAATTAGATCAGATATCCATGTGCTTAAAACAAGTACAATTTCAAAAATACTCCTAGATAGTAAAGATGATAAACAAATTGTAGAACCAGATTTACACAATACAATGGCTCATGGACATTATAGGCTACAGAAACGTAAGCTTATGGAAGACATAAGTGAGGGTGATGCTCATATTTTAGTTTGGGATAAAAAAATAAAAGAGTTAGAGAATGTTGAAAAACAAACAGTTCAACAGAAAGCACTACTAAAGAGATATAAAGCAGGTAAAGAGAACACAGTAGTTGATTTATTTTAAACGCAAAACAATTTAAATCAGTACAATATCAGTTAAATAATTTTAGTGAGTGCGAAACGACGTTAGAAATTATGAACAAATTAAACGAAAAGTATTCGACAAAGTCAACACCCCTGCAAATACTGTACAGAGGGAAAATTGACAAATCAAAGTGAAAGACTACGAAACAGAGAAAGCAGTGATTCAATTTAAAAATGCTGGAGGCACCAGAGCGTTACCAACAAGTTACAGTTATATTGGAGATTTCTTAGATGTGATTTCGGAAGCATAACGAATAGTAGATTATGTAAAAATCACACGTATAAGAAAAAAGCTTGAACAGAGGTCCAGTGAAGAGACGAAATAACGTAAGCACACTAAACTTAAAAAGACTGCTAGGTGTGTGGCAAAACAGGTCATATTCAAATGGACTGCTGGCATGCTGAGCAAAATACGAGAGGCGATAACAGACAACAACAAGCTAAAAGGCGATATCATAACACGAATCAAAAGAGACGGTCGAGGCAGAGGTCAATATCAAGGAATCTGGAACTGGACGTGGACATCACTCAGGAGACGAGAACCAAGGAAGACAACAAGAAAACGGCGACGGCGTACAGTCATGGACAGTAAGAACAGTAATAAAATAATAACATGTAATAACAGCAACGAAGCCTAAATAAATTGGTTATTAGATAGTGGATGCACTGATCACATTATAAACGATAGTATATTATTTAAAAAATTGTGTAAATTTGAAATATCCACCGTATGTACATGAATTA
>JAEIGL010000164.1:0-36879 GCA_018903715.1 Zaprionus davidi | reverse complement strand
CACTACCACGTTGAATTTCTTCACGCTGGTCCGCAATTCCTACTTGCAAACATACTACTGGCCCATAGGAGGGCTAAAAGCTGTCTCTAGTGTTGTCAACAAATGCATTCGTTGCTTTCACACTCGACCCACCACACTGCAGCAAGTAATGGCTCCACTACCAGCAGCCCGCGTAACACCCAGCCCTACGTTTTATGTAACCGGCATAGATTTTTGTAGGCCCTTCTTCTTCAAATCAGAAGTGAGAAATCGTGCGGCTACAAAATGCTATATAGCAATATTCATTTGCTTCTGAACAAAAGCATGCCATCTAGAGCTCGTGGAGGACCTGTCGACACCTTCTTTCATCGGTGCTCTAAAACGTTTCGTCAGTCTTCGACGGAAGCCACGCGACATTTGGACGGACAACGCAACAAATTTTGTCGGAGCTCGAAACGAGCTAGCTGAGCTTAAGGATCTCTTCATCAGTGAACCTCCAGCAAATTGTCAACGGCGCCCTTGCCCTCGGAATAAATTGGCACTTTATTCCACCTCCTCCGCATTTTGGCGGGTTATGGGAAGCTGCTGTAAAGGCAGTGAAGCACCACTTTCACCGCATCGTTGGCAACTCAACCCTTACATTTCATGAGCTTCGCACGGTCATTTGTCAGATCTCGGCTCTATGGCCTCTATGTTCCATTTCAGAAAATCCAAGCGACCTAGACATCCTCACACCGGATCACTTCATTTTGGGCAAAGCGAATGCGAACATCGATGAGCCGAGCCTGACTCACCTCAGTATGGATCGCCTTAGTCGCTGGCAGCGTGTCTGCTACATGCAGCAAACTTTCTGGCAGAAATGGAGTATCTCGTACCTCTCTGCGCTACAGGAACGCAGCAAATGGCACTCTCGCAAGCCAAACATTCATCCTGGAGACATCGTTCTGTTGAAGGAAGAAAACGTGCCTCCGCTCAAGTGGCCTCTCGGCCGAATTGAAAGCACAATAGTTGGAGACGACGGAGCAGTCAGAGTAGTAGTCATACGTACAGCTACAGGATTGACAAAGAGACGCATCGCCAAGATAGCAGTGCTGCCAATCAAGACCAAATCGATTGAAAGTTGACCCTTCCAATGGGGGGAGTATGTTCGCGGCAGATCACTGTCTTATCTAAGCGCTCAAGGTTGCCATACGAGTAGAACCAGCTGTTAAAGTTAATTCTCATGCTAACAGCTGTTAGGTCTAACTTAAAACACTTGTAAAACAGTCTCTTCTCACATCACATGTAAAAAATGCAGCGGCACGATAATAATCAATAATATTAAACCCTTGCTTTTAATTCTAATAGAAGTAAGGCGGTTGCACAAATCAGAGTACCTGTAAACAACAACAAAAACTAAAACAACAACAATTAAAGAAGGAAGACCCCCAACGTAAAGAAGGAAGTCCCCAAGTGTAAAATTGAAGACCCCAAAACCAAGAAGAAACAACCGTCGACTTAAGAAGGAAGATCATTCACGTGAGCTCCATCAGTACATTTCTTAATTGTTAAATTATCATAACTTAAATTTTAAAACTGGAGGATCTTATAAGTAACTTTCAAAACCTAAAAATGGCTCAAAATCAGACTTTGATAGCAGATTTAATCGCTGAACTTATAGCAAATAAAACCAAAGCCTTATCTGAAGATATTGCAGCATTGAAACTACAAGTTAATACCAGTTCAACTACAGTTCAAGAATACCAACCTACACAAGTAAATGACTCAATCAGGTGCGATGAATCATTTGATGTTATTAAATCTTTACCCGAATTCGCAGGTAGTTACGCAAATTATGTCAGTTGGCATGCAGCAGCATGCTGCGCCATGAGAATGTATAAGGACGGTAGTAGAAAGTACGTAGGTGCCTTGACAATATTGAGATACAAAATAATAGGGAAAGCTAATGGTACGCTAACAAATCATGGTACCGTATTAAACTTTAATGCTATTTTAGCCAGATTGGATTTCGCCTATAGCGACAGGCGTCCGATTTATATAATAGAACAAGAATTAAGTGTACTTAGACAGGGTAACATGACGGTTCAAGAATATTATAACTTGGTTAACAAGAAACTTACATTGTTAATAAACAAAACAATAATGACGTATGGCGATAAAGCAAACGTGATTACAGAAATAAACAATAGAAACAGGGATAACGCGTTGCGTATCTTTATCACAGGTCTGAATGGTTCTTTATCAGAAATTCTATTCTCTTTAAAACCTGAAAACTTACCCAATGGTCTAGCAAAGGCTCAAGAGCTTGAAGCAAATAATCAAAGAGCATATTTCGCTTATAATTATTTTACACGTTCTCAACAGAACAATAACAATAATAACAAAAATCAGCAGAAAAAACCTGATAACCCAAATAACTATAACCATAATAATAATTTACGTCTCAATCAGGTTAACCAAAATCCGAACAATAATCAACAAACAACTAGAAATGTTTTTGCTCCAGGCAATAACAGGGTGCAGCCCTCACCAGTTCCGATGGACATCGATAAGTCCATCCAAATCCAAAATAAACCCCAATTTAATCGAAATCAGTATAATCCCCAACCTTTGAAGCGTGAGTATCCCTCATCTTCTACCCAACAGCAACCACAAAAGACAATGCATGTTAATAACTTAAATGAGGAACATTTTTAGAGGAAGATGTTGAGAACTCCCCTACATCTTCCGTAAAGACAGACAACTAAAAAAGAAATTTTAAATTTTAATTGTTACGGGTGCTACCGCAAGTGTTACATTAAACACGGTATTTACGATAATCCCGAAGAACTAGTTATTAAGAAAAGAATAAAGACAGTAAATGGTTGTAGTTTGATAACTCATTTTCACAATATTTGGAAAAAGCCAAAGATTTTACGAAATCCAAAAATTAGACGCGGATCTATTGGTCGGCTATAACCTACTAAAGGGAATAAATGCTATTATTGACCTATCTAAAGGGACGCTTGCTTATAAAGATAAAATAGAAATAATAAATTACTTAACCCCAGCTGAAGATACAGTTGGTAATCTACAGTGTTCAGAGATAGATTTGAACATTGCCACTTAATTGGACTCACAAAAATGAAATAATGGAGAAGTATAATCCTTATTATAAAGAGAAAATAGAAATAATAAATTACGTAACCCCAGCTGAAGATACAGTTGGTAATCTATAGTGTTCAGAGATAGATTTGAACATTGCCAATTATTTGGACTCACAAAAAGGAAATAATGGAGAAGTATAATCCTTATTCCAAGTGTCCGACTCTTATCAAACATCGTCAATGACTGACGCTGATTGCCCATTTACAGACGACAGTGAAATCGGTAATAAGCCAAAACGAAGGAAGAAGGTTAAAAAGAGCAGGCGCCGTAAAGCGTCAGTATCCTCTGTTGCCAATTCTTCGGTATTATGGAAAGTAAACTACTCTGTGAATGTCACGGAGGACTTAAATGGTCTTGAACAACAAGTTGTACAAGAAATATTTTCAAAGCATTCCCAAATTCAAACGTGTCTGCCTTTTAGAACAGATATTAAAGGTGAGATAAGAACATTGAATGACAATGCTATTTATAGTAAACAGTATCCTTACCCTTATTCAGTTAACAACTTTGTTAACCAGGAAGCAAATAGGATGCTTCAAGAAAACATTATACGACCTAGCAAAAGTCCATTCAATTCCCCTGTATGGGTTGCAGGAAAAAAGGGTTATAATGAAGATGGTAGTTGGAAAAATCGATTAGTTATCGATTTCAAGAAAATTAATCAAAATATGGTTCCCGATAGATATCCAATGCCTGACCCGTCGGTAATATTATCTAATCTGGGAAAAGCGCGCTACTTTTCAACAATAGACTTAGAGTCAGGCTTTCATCAGATCCTAATAAAGGATGAAGACATAGAAAAAACTGCATTTTCCGTTAATAATGGTAAATTTGAATTCCTTAGGCTACCCTTTGGATTGGCCAATGCCCCTCGAATATTTCAAAGAGCGATGGACAACATTTTACGCGAAAAAAATCGGAAAGACTTATCACATTTATGTTGATGATATAATCGTCTTTTCTGAAACAGCAGAACAACATTTATATGATCTACAAGAGATCATAGAAATACTTTTTATGGCAAACATGATAGAATACTTAGTGTCATACAAAATTATGCTTCCATAGCAAAACCCTTCACTAAATTGTTACAAGGTCATGATGGCATGGTGTCTAAGCACATGTCTAAAAAAATAAAAATAGAATTGGATGCAGAAAGCACTTCAGCCTTCGAAGAAGTTTACACTTACTACTGACGCGTCAGACATAGCTGTATGCGCTGTACTGTCGCAAGACAATAAACCCATTAGTTTTATTTCAAAATATCTTAGTAGCACAGAACAGAATTATGCCACAAACGAAAGAGAACTGTATGCCATAGAATGGGCATTGAAAAACCTGAGAAATTATTTGTATGGAGTAACTAATTTAGAAATCCATACAGATCACCAACCACCCGGAAAAACAGATGTAGTTGCAGATGCCTTATCCAGGGTTGAAATAAACAATATCACTAACCTAAATCATATATCAGACAGCTCTGATAATGAAACTATCCATTGCGCTGAAAGTAGTTACGAACAAGTAATAGAAGAGACTAATAAGCCATTGAACCAGTTTAAGCAGCAATTACTGATTTCAAAAAATAGATTTACCATTCATGAAAAAATTCAAGTATTTAATAAAACCAGGCACATAATAGAGTATGACACTGTAGAGAATTTAATAACAATACTAAAGGAGTTCCTTCAACCTAATTTCGTTACTGGAATTCACTGCACTCCAGAAGATTTATTTGAAATCCAAACCACTTTTAAAATTACTTTATTAACAAATTTGTATATACCAAAAAGTTTATTTCTGACATTACAAATAAAAACGATCATGAAATCATAAATCATGTTCGCGCTCATAGAGGTTTTGATGAAAACCTTAAACAAATCTTAAAATATTACGATTGGCCTAAGCTTTACGAACAACTTAAACAGCATATTCGAAATTGCGAAATATGTAACAAAAATAAATACAATAGACACCCCAAACAGATCCCGATATCTGAAGCACCCATTCCAAATAAAGAAGGTGAACAACTTCACATTGACATTTTTTATGCTCAGAAATTGACATTCCTTACTTGCATAGATGCATAGTCTAAATATTTAGTAATCAAAGAAATAAAAAACAAATCAAATGTGGAGCCTAAAATTATAGAATTAATCCAACCTTTCCCTTTTACCAAGTCAATAATGATGGACAATGAACCTAGTTTTTCTTCTGCTCAATTCAAATCTACAATAATACGTGCCGGTTTAACAATATATTATGCAGACCCCAGACACGC
The DNA here is from genome assembly GCA_018903715.1 of Zaprionus davidi. Taxonomy (NCBI): domain Eukaryota; kingdom Metazoa; phylum Arthropoda; class Insecta; order Diptera; family Drosophilidae; genus Zaprionus; species Zaprionus davidi. The sequence continues at coordinate 31,472 of JAEIGL010000164.1, read as the reverse complement.
TTATCAATGCGTTCCATTATTGTTTGTTTTTTGCCAAAACGAAAATACCTTCGGCTTTATTGTAGCCAAAGGTAAAGCAGTGCAAATTGTCTGCAAATTGTTTATTTACCTTGCACCTGTCTTATCAGTGCCTACTTCGAGGCTTAATTGAAAGTGAGTAGAGCTTTGCGTTATCAGCTGGAGTTTCTATCACAGCCAACTTCACCTACTCCGAATATTCCAAGAAAAAGCTAGGTGCTGCTGGAATTTGGTACTATTTAAGATCCACTCGCGGCTGCAGTCGACCTTTGGTTATAATAAAAGTGACGTTCGTTTGTAAAAATTGCCTTCAAAGTGAATTGTTTCAAAACGAACCGTTAAAGTGCAAGTGCGAGTCTCACACGAAGTGGTCCAAATTGCCCAAAAATTCTGCTGGAGGCAAATCCTCAACTAAGGAAATTGTTTGAACCTTGCTCTGGGCAAAGATAATCTCTCAAGAAGCCAGAATTACCCCTTTTAAAGGTACGTTGGTAATTTTCACTTAGACTCTATATTAAAGTCGATGTTGTTTTGTTAACAGTTGTGCATTTGGTACCCAAAGCCCAAAGACGGCCTCACTGCCTTATTGGCATAAATTGTACGCCGTAAAAACAGCGATCACTGGGCTCTGTCAAGACCGTGCAGCAAATTTGTCTTGCCGGCACAGAGCTCAGGGCGCTCTTGGTTGACCTCTGCACGGCGTTACGTAACCTTGCACTGAGGGACATAACCTGTTAGCAAGGCGTGGCACGGCGTTGCATAACCTTGTCGCAGCTTTGCCTTATTTTTGGGCTGCTGTGAACGGCACGGGAGTAACCTGCGCAGGCTTCTTTTTTTCTTCGCCTTGTGCTGCACTGCGCCTGTGGATACGCAGTCTTGCCCTGCATTTGGGATAAATTCTTCTTCGCTACAACGATTGTCGTCTGGATAATTCTACGTCAACGTGCGCAGCCGCTGCGCTGCCTTAAACATTTTCAACGAGATCGAGGAACTAGTTTTTGTGTAAAGAAAGTGAAGAAAGAAAAAAAATATTTATTTAAATTAAGAACGAAAGAATTCAAACAGCCATTGAGGTACTTATAATAAAATTGTTGATTGTGCGATAGGATAAACAAAAAAAAAATTGTATCTATATAAAAGAAACCCATATGTAATTGTTGAATTGAAGTTGGCTAAAACATTTTTAAAATTGTATAAGAGAATTAAAAAAAAATAACACGTATGTTTAGCTTATGTTCCAAAAAAACCGATCTGCATCATCATCACCACGCTGGAAGGCCTTTCAACGCTGGACATTTGAACTTGTGAGTACTTGCAAACATCGTGCTTGTCCCTAGGCTTGTAATATTTGTGCATTTTTTTTATTCTCTTAAAAACTGATCAAGCAAAAAGAATAATTATTATTAAAAACAATATAAAACAAAGAAAACAAAACAAAGAAAACAAACAAAAAAAAAAAAACATAATAATAATATAAATAATTCAAGTAAAAGTGCCTAAGCCATTTAAAAATATTCATACACTTTAAAAACCTAAAAAAAAAAACACTCAACAAAAATTATATCTTCTCTAAATGGCATACAATATTAATGAACCTTCCATTATAAATATATAGCTAAAGAATTGTTTAATAAGATTACGAAGTTAGGAACAAAGATAACAAAGTTAATAATAAAATGAAAAGCTGAATACAAAAATTTTGCAAAGCTATACAAAAACACAAAAACAAAAATGTTTATTAACAATTAAATTTTGTCTTGATATAAACACATTTTCATATAAAATTAAAATACAAATGGTTAGAAAAATTACGAAATCAATTAGAGAAAGAAAACAACAATCAAAAAATAATCAAAAAATAATAAATAAATAATGTTATCAGATTAAATTTAGGCAATTTCAACACTAAATCGAAATGAAATCTTTGAAATTCTTGAACACAAAATTTAAAAGAAGAACAATTTAGATTCTATGCTAGCAACATTGAAACAAAAAACAAACAAATTTAAAAGAAATAGACATGTAGCAAAAAATAAGTAAAGAAGAACAATATATGAAATAATTATACAGAAATATCTGATAAGCAAAAATTACGTTCAAAAAACATGAACTTTAAAAAAATTATTATATTAAGAAAAATTAAGATGATTGAGAAATTCATGCTCCTTTCGCAGAGGAATAAATTATGAATATAAGTATAAACACAATGATATGCTAAATTAGTTTGGTTTCCTGGATAGACATGGCAACATAAAGGAATAGTCGTCCGTTTCTTTGGGTATCTTCGGATACATAATTTTTATGAGGATTATGGTTGGGTGGGTAGAGACCGCGAGCGTCGATTAACATCTCAGACCTCGCAAAACATTTATATAGCAGCAGTCCTGTTAACTTTTTGCCTCCTTTAAAATTTTTTTTAGTATTTAGACCCAATTCTTTACTTTGTGCCAGTTTCGTGAAGTTCATCTTCACTAGTAGTTTCAGTAGGAATCCTAAAAATTTAAAAGGTATGTAGATGTGGCTGTTGGAAGGTTTACTTGCAATTGAAACTAGCTACCTCCCTTTTAATACAACTTACACCACACAAAAAAATTAAAAGAAGCATTAACGAACTTGGTACCATTTTAAAGTTACATAGAATAACAGCCCCCAGATAATAATGATATGGTTACCATACTAAATAAAGTAAATGACCTTATAGTCAATAACAATAAACAAAATAAAATTAACTCAGCAATTTTTAAAGAAATAGGAAGGGTAACCAATTTGCTAAGCCTCAAATTCGATAAAGAATTTTCACTTAAAAAATACAGACTACAACTGCTGTCAAAAGATTTACAAACATTGCGAAATGCTATTACTTTTTCAAAAGCCAAAATTTTATATGCTAATATCTTAAATAACCACGATGTGGCAAAAATTTTTACGAACGAAAAATTCAACATAACAATAATAGATTTGATAGACGTTTCTATGTTTTCAATTGTTTCTTATAAAGGTTTATTCATTTTTTTATTAAATACCCTATTGTAAACAATAATTGTAACTTATATCACGCCAGGGCTATATCCCAAATGGATGGAAAATTATTAATTGAAGATAAAGTAGGTAAATGTAATGATACTTTTCATTCCATCCAAATTTATAAAAAAGAAATATATAGTAATTTTGCACAATTACGAAAAACTAAAAATTGTTTTGTAGACCTACTCAATAAAGAATTCACAAGTTGTAACAAACTAAAAGAAAAGAACAGACAATTAGAAATAATAACAGATAGCGCTATTTTGGTGCCCGGAATAAATTTACTTAATTACCTTTGAAACCATTGTCGACATAAATAACATAACTTATACCAATACCAAACCAGAGATTCACTTACTTTTTAATATCCAAATATCTACAAAGCAACAATACTGAACTTAAATTCGAAAACACTAACATATTGTCACCTATTATAGTTCCGCTAAAAAACAACCATGTTCAAGTAACATTAATAATAATTTTAATTATTTTTGTATTTTTTATGTTAAAGCTTCTAAAAAATTTATTCCTTAATTAATGTCCAATTATTGGAAACTTCATAAAACAAAAATCAGTTACTAAACGTAACACAAAACAGATACCCGAAGTTGACCTAAACGCTTTGAAATCACTTAATGAAAAAATTGATCAACTTACAGATGCTCATTAGAATCGGGGACGATTCATCTTTAGAAAGGGGGGAGTTATCACCCTCAGTCCCTCTATATTCAATATGGAAATTATAAACAGTTTTCATAGCCACTTAGGAAACCATTCTTTTGTTCTAGCGCTATCCTCTTGCGCCAGTCTCTTAAAAACATAAACAATATCCGAAGTCTGTCAGCGCTTTTCTTTGAACAAACAATCTTTTCCAAGAGGCAGTTATTAAACTGCGCAGTTCAAAAACATAAATATTGACCACTTGGTCAATTATCCTCATCCTAATTAGAACACGCTTCAAGTGACAACAAAATTATCGATCAAGAGCGTATCATAAACAACTCTCTCACGATCTGCGTCCCCACGCTTCAAGTGTCAACAAAATTCTCGATCAACAGCGTATCATGAACAACGCTCTCACGATTTGCGTCCCTACGCTCCATTGTAAACAAATCCTAATTTCACCATGAGCCGGAGGCTTTGACATTTCTTTAGCTTAAGAATATTTCTGTAACTTTAGTCTTAATTTTGCATTCAATAAATACGGAAGTTCCTTCCTACAAAAATAAATTTTTTTCCATCACGCGTTCGCGAGTTGGTTAATTTGCACACATCTCCACCGCCAACAGCTGGTCAGGCCATCCACCTTTTCGTTCGTGTCCCCGTCAAGAAGAGAAAAAGCACTCAAAAAAATTGAGAGGCTGTGAGAATGAGGGAATTGCTACTAAAAATCTCGCGCTCAACTGCATCGGCTGTGCAGCTGCATATAACTCGCGAATTAGTATATAAAAATTATTGAATTGTGTTAACCGAAAGAAAAAATTATTAAAGTAGGTATAGGCGTATTTTTTTTATTGTTAATTTGGTGAAATGTTTAGCACACAATATATGTGAAGATAATGCAGATAACACATACAAACATATATTTTTCTGAAAGATAATTTTATTCTCTATTTGATAGAAAAAAAATTTTTTTTGTTGTTTAGCGTACAACAACAACAGCATTTATTCACATACACTATTCTTATTATTGAAAAAATTTTTTTTTGTTGTTTAGCGTACAACAACAACAGCATTTCTATTCTTATTATTGTTTCCGTATCGTATATGAATATGTGCTTGGATAGTGAGAAAAAAAAGTAATATCTAAAATATAATAAAATAAGTCCAAAAATAAAAAGCCGCCAATTTAACAAGTTAAAGTTTGTTAAATTGTAGCACATGTAAATTAAAAAGAAAAAAAAAAAAACGAGAAGGCAAAGAAAAATAGCCGTGTACCGTTTTTGAGTGAAGCTTCCCTCCTTTCCACTCAAATCTAAATTACAGCATTTCCAGTAACGTCGGCTGAGAGCACTTTCAACGATGGACAACTGAGTAAGTGTGCAAATATTCTTATCTTATTAGAACATGGATTTTAAAAAAATTCATGGTCTATTGTGTTTGTCGGAACGGAAATGTGCGTAACAGGCAGAAGGAGGCATCTCCGACCCCATAAACTATATATATTCTGAATCAGTATCAGTAGCCGAGTAGATTGAGCCATGTCTGTCTGTCCGTCTGTCTGTCTGTCTGTCTGTCTGTATGAACACCTGGATCTCAGAAACTGTAAGAGCTAGAGTCATCAAATTTTGTATCAACATACGTATATATTGCAATGCCTCAAAGTTTTTATAAAATTTGGGCACACCCCTTTCCGCCTCTGAAAATCAGTAATAACTATTTAAAAACTACAATATTAGCTCAACAACCAAAGTTGTATACATGTCTGCATATGCACATGTATGTATTGGCGTCCTACTTCAACATACATTATTGCACGATTGTATATACATACATATGTACAATTAGATTTGCAGTTGCTGTTGTGTACCGACGAAAGAAAACTAAGTTCTAATTACATATATTGCGTAACTAAAACTTAAAAATCGCCTACCGCTGCCGCCCCTCTTTAATGTTTTTGAGCTTTTAATTTATTAAAAAAAAATTATGAAATACAAAAGAGATTCACATGTTGATCGCGGTAGCAATCGAACCTCGAACACGCTCAATATCATTGGCGTTAGAGTCTGGGACATAGTCCACTCAGCCACTGAACATCTCTCGCACTCATCGAAAATGGTGAGACATTAGACAAAACCACAAGATGCAATATGCATTCTTAGTCCGTGCCAAAAAAATCAAAAAGAAACACATGTAATGAAATTTGGTACGCGCTAGAAATGCATACCTATACCTATTGCCAACGGTATACTTTGATAATCCATGGCCTTATACAGTCAGCTCCTGACTGTAGCGTTTGTATTTTTTATATTAGAATAATTAAGAATAAATTAATAGGAAAATTGTCTTTTAAAATGAATTGCTAAATACTTTTAATTTTGTTGGAGACATGTGTGAGAGAAGGGAGATGATATAAAAGTCTTAGACTTTTTTAAGGGATCACCGATCGAGTGAGAGGTTATGCGACCTAAGGTGATCTATGGTAGGGTGGGCATTCGCTGTTGCCACAATATCAGCACAGCAATTTAAGCACCAGCTGCAGCAGCAATACCAGCGCAGCTCCAAACGAGAAAAGAAAATAAACTCAACCAGTAAGAAAAGCAACAGTCGCGCAGCACGCGATAGTGGGATACCCTTCTACCTATGTTCCCGTGTAGTTTAATTTGTTAAATTCATACACATATGCATATGCACATGCTTTACAATTATTCACGTCTCCCTTGTTAGCTGACAGAAGCATTTGGTTTTATGGTCATATTTTCTTAAATAACTTCTGTGATTATTGTCCGATCGGATTGCAATTTGGAGAATACGTAGATAATTCAATCAGGTTAGTATATGTTAAAGTCAGAAAGTGGTAGCTTTTATACAACGTTTACAAATTGAGTTCAAAAATAAAATTTTTGATTTACTCAAATTTGAAATAAATTTGGTAACTCTAGCTTTTATAATAGCTGAGTTCTGTGCGGTCACACAGACAGACAGACAGACATGGCTCAATCGACTCGGCTTGTGATCATGAGCAAGAATATATATAATTTATGGGGTCTCCCACGCCTCCTTCTCCTTACATACATTTGCACAAAGTTAGTATACCCTTTTTTGACCATTTTCAATGGTCGAGGGGTATAAAAATTTATGTTTGGCATTTTTAGTATTGTTTTTTTTATCCAGGTTAATCTTCGTCGTCTGTCTATTTTGTAACTACTTAAAATTAAGTAATATTGCACGCGATATTTAGATAAAATTAATAATGCAATGAAGAAAATATAGTTGTGCCGAAAAACAGCCCCATACTACCAATTCATTTTGCCGGAAACAGGGCGTTGAAGCTACAACAATATTTTATTACCAACCGGTTCACAATGGACTCCACGAATTAACGGAACACTCAATGCATCAAGACAAGTCGACTTCTTTGCTAAGCGACAGATAAAATAGCTGTAATCACACAGCCGCTAACAACAAAGCCGAACAAGCAAATAGCGAAAGTTGAATGACCGAGTAAGCGACTTTGATATTTGTGTACAACAATTGCAGCAACAAATCTCAATTGTTGTCCAATAACTGCAATACAACAAATGTAATCAGCAAATTCCAAAAATTGAATATCAATATGTAACGAATGAGAAGTTGCTTTTTTTCATTTGTTTTAGTTTAAAGGCTTTAGTTAATTTATATGTATGCACACACATATGTATAGTTGCTCGTTTTAAGATTCAGTGACATCAATAATTGAGACTCTTGTAAACTTTATGTAACTTTATATATGTATATACATATATGTATTAAGGTGCACAATCACACTACACAATAATTTGTGTTTGGCCATATTCTCGCACAATTGCGGGTCGACAAAAATAACTCAATTTATGGTGCAGATTACCTCGTAGCTTTTGGTGGATTCCATAGACACTTCCTGATGGAGCAGCATATATATTACTTTTTTTAGTATTAATGAATTATGTAATAATTGAATTCCGACATTGAAGTCATATAGACTAAGAGAAATTTAATTGTTTGAACATGCTCTCTTAATCGATCGGCAATTGCCGACGGCAAAGTCACGAGTTCGTGGCCAAACTCTGGTCGCCTCTCAAAATGTACAAAACGACACTCTCGAAAAAACAATCATCGAAGCCAGCAGCAGCAATAAATTGTAATATTTGAATTTAAATCCGAGCCACCGCGTCTTTTTATACTCTTCGACCATTGAAAATGGTCAAAAAAGGGCATACAGTATACGGTAGGGTGGGTAAAGACAACGAGGTCACACAACACCTTTTACCCCGCAAATGTTGTATATTGCTGTCCGAATTGTTTTTATATATTTGAACCTACAATAGTTTTGTTTCACTATTTACACCCCTTTTGTATTTTTTGTAGTATGCCTTCCTTTTTAGTTTCTGTTAGGAATCCTAAATAATAAAGTTGTGTAGATGTGGAGAAGGAATATGACAAAAAACAACACCACGCCTAAGAGCTACGGCACAAGAGGATTCCGTCCGCTATCAATCCAGATCGGACTGTCGAATATTGAAGTTCGAAATTGATAGCCTGTGTGGTTCGGCACTACTTCATGATTCCCACTTCTACATTTACATGTTTGATAAGTTCTTCGTAAATACTTTCGGTTTTAGTTACGTTAACAAATAAGTAATGATATTCGTGGTTTATAGGTTAATCAATTGGTTCGGTTTGAAAGATTAGGTAGCCGTTGCAGCGGTTTTGTAAACCAAGGGGGTTTGCTTGAGCATATCGGATAGGCTAACGGAACAGGAAGGGAAAGGGGTTATACCCTGTCTACAATCACCTTGGAAGGATCAGAGATGAATCATAAATCAAGCAATCCATTCAGAGAGTTTTTGACATGATTGACCTGCGACAAAGACATGTCAAAGAAACCGTCAAATAGGGCATGTTGCCGGGAAGGCAAAAGGAAGTTTCCTTCAGCACTAGATGTCCAATTATATTTTGGGATATTAAAGTCGCCCAGGACTATGTAGTGATCTCTGTCTGATAACAGGTAAAAAATAGTCTTAATTGCAGACAAGTGTTGCGAGTAGACTGATAATTCCAATGACGGCGGAATATAGGAGCAGGTTATATGAAAAAGCCGGGAGAGTGTAGTTTTACACAAATTACGAGGGTCGTTTGATAAGTCCGTGACTTTTTGAATAAAATATATTTTTTTCGTCAAAGAAGCGTTTTATTTCTCAACATAATCTCCTTTTAGCTCTATACATTTAGTCCAGCGTTTTTCCAATTTTTTTATTCCTTCCAAATAATAGGTTTTCTCAAGGCCCTCAAAATAGTCGTTTGTTTCTGTGATGACCTCTTCATTTGACCCGAATCTCTTACCGCCGAGCCATTTCTTCATGTTTGGAAACAAAAAATAGTCACAGGGGGCTAAATCTGGAGAATATGCTGGATGGGGTAGCAGTTCGTAGCCCAATTTATGAAATTTTGCCATGCTGACTACACACGTGTGCACCCGTGCATTGTCCTGATGGAACAGCACTTTTTTTTCGCCAAATGCGGTCGTTTCTGCTTCAAATCAATATCGAATCTGTCCAAAAGCTCTGAATAATATTCGCCGGTGATCGTTTTACCCTTTTCAAGGTAATCGATGTGAATGATACCTTGTGCATCCCAAAAAACTGTGGCCATGACCTTGTTGGCCGACAGACCCACCTTGGCCTTCTTTGGTGCACGTTCACCCGGAGAAACCCACTGTCTTGATTGTTCTTTGGTCTCTGGTGTGGTGTGGTGGATCCATGTTTCGTCTACGGTAACGAAACGGCGCAAAAATTCGTTTGGATTGCGGTTGAACATCGCCAAACACTCCTTTGAAATGGTCACACGGTTGCGCTTATGGTCGTGTGTGAGCAATCGCGGCACCCATCGCGCGGAAAGCTTTTTCATGTCCAAATATTCATGTAAAATGTGATGTACCCGTTCAGTTGAGATGCCTACAGCCTCAGCTACCTCACGCACTTTCATTCTCCGATCATCCAATATCATTCCATGGATTTTGTCGACGATTTCTGGCATGACGACCTCTTTTGGGCGACCTGAACGTTCGGCATCACTTGTACTGGTACGACCACAACGGAACTCAGTAAACCATTTCTTAACCATTGAAATTGATGGTGCAGACTCCCCATAATATATATCAAGTCTTTCCTTGGTTTCGGTGATGGATTTTTTACGCAAAAAATAATGCTTAATTAGCACACGAAATTCACTTTTTTCCATTTTCGTTAAAATTCACGAGATCGTCTGCTTTCAATGCCTATAAAACGCAAACCAAAAAACGCAGCTTTCTCAAAATTTTACAGTCAGCTGTTAATCACGGACTTATCAAACGACCCTCGTAGTTCAATGTCAAATTGAAACTCCGGTTGTAAAAGGTCCGACTCAATGTTGGAGTCTACTGCAATCAGTACTCCCCCACCACGTCGGTCAGGTCGATCAAGCCTATATGTTGTGTACCCATCTGGAAAGACTTCAGAGCTTAGAATCTCTGGTTTTAGCCAGGTTTCGGCAAAAGCAATAATTTGGGAATAAAAGGCAAGACTGTTAAAATAAAGGCTAGAGATTTTACTGCAGAGACCTCTAACATTTTGATAGGAAAGAATTAAAGAAGAAAGTTTTTCTGTAGGACACCTAACATTTTCGGAGGCATGAAGAAAAGTAAAGTTCAGTTTTTTGAAGATTTTGAATTGTTTGCATGTTTTGACGATGTAACGTGGGAAGATTAACGGCAATTCGGCTTTTTTGTTTAGGAGTAAACTCCGGCGGCCAAAAGAAAGTAGCGCAAACGTCTTTAAACTGTTCTGCAGGGAGACTAATTTTAATTTAATTTTATAATAGCTGAGTTCTGTGCGGTCACACAGCCAGACAGACAGACATGGCTCAGTCGACTCGGCTTGTGATCCTGAGCAAGAATATATATACTTTATGGGGTCTCCCACGCCTCCTTCTGCCTGTTACATACATTTGCGCAAAGTTAGTATACCCTTTTTTGACCATTTTCAATGGTCGATAGGTATAAAAATCAAACGCGTGCTACTCGAGTGACTAGATGCGACAGAAAAAAATTTTAATCACCTTTTCGATAACAGGCAATAGAAATTTAAAATTTATTAAAAAATGCAAATTTTAAAACAACGCCTCTAAGAGTGGGGCAAACAAAAGTAACAATCAAAGTGAACCAGTGAAACGAAAATAGTTTAAAAACAAAAAAAATATTCTTAAATTGTTTTAAATGAAAATGATTAGGTTAACGGAATTAGTTCATATGTCAACATTTAGAAAAGCGAATTAAATTTATAATGTTTTAAAATTTTGATTATTTGAACTCAGTGCTAACGCTCCCGCTGTTGTAGGGAAAAAGGGGTCACTTGAACAACTTAAAAGGAGGTGATCATGGTTGGGTGGGCAAAAGCGAACTCTTTCAACACCTAAGTTCGTCAGCATACCATTCTAGGCTCCTATCCTCTATCCTTTCTTTTTGTTTTGATCATGTTTATCGTCTTCTCTTTCGGTTTTGTAATTTCTAGTTCCTTGTGTCTCAGCACGTTTTTCTTGATTTTTATTATTATTGTTAGTAGTCGTATGATGTGTGAACAAGACCTCCACCCCCAAAAGGCGACGAGCTAGAGCCGGAAATTAATAACGTGCAAAGCTTCACACAACATAACTATACAAGCGATCCCCATTTTGGTTGCACGCTACAAGAGTTGTTCGTTTTATATCTTATCTTATTTCACTTAATATTTCTATGCGTTGTATGTGTTTCAATATTATTCAATGAGTATCTTTATTTCCATAAAAGTATCTATTTTCTATATTAATCTATTACTTAAAGCTGCAGCGCTCCAACATTCCGCCACCATTAAAGGACTGCAGTTCTTTGATCCATGAGATTGGACCCAGTTTGTGAATTGCTCTTTTAACAATGCCGGTTGCTGTTTGCACCTCAGCCACTCGGACCTTGCGGTCGTCTCCCGCGATGTCTCGGGTGGCGTTCCCTAGATGCCATTTCTGGGGGGGTGTGTTGTCTTTGTGTATAAGCACCATGCGACCCACCTCTAAGTTGTTGGTCTCTGTTGTCTATTGTGATCGCTGCTAGAGGCTGAACACATAGTCCCTGGACCAGCTGTTCCAAATCCCGCAGCTTGAGCTCCGACACCTGCCGCCACCGCTTTAAAGACGGATTCCTTGCCCTGTTGCAAGGCATGCCTGGCACGTATTCGCGGCTGCATGGTTAGAGCCTGACCCAGTAGAAAATCGCTTGGGGTTAGTGGCTCGCAGTCGTTTGGATTGCTGTTCTCGGCCGCCAGTGGCCTGGAGTTACATAAGTGTTGAGCTCGTCGTGTGTGAGGTTGGCGTTGCCGGCCCCTCTCACCAGCCGATGCTTCGCGGCCTTCACTGCCGCCTCCCACCTACCTCCAAAGTGCGGCGCTCTGGGTGGAATGAAGATCCACTCCACTCCTCTTTCCGCGGCGTAGTCCTGGAGCTCCTCCTTCTGCTTCCCGAAAGCTGTTTGCAGATCCTTCTTTCAAACGAACTGCAAGCAAGTTGCCCATGATTTGGCCTAATAATCTTGGCTTATATTTGAAACAATACACTCAGTTGCTATCAACTGCTGAGCACATTTCTCGTGCGTTTATTACCCAAATTTTCTGCCTCAAAAGTGCCATCAATACTTTTGAGCCAGCGTGATAATTTTTAATGTGCACATTGCGAACAAATATCATGACGAACGTTTCGTCTAGAAGAAACAAAAGAGGAATTTTTGTTTGTTTTTTTATATATTACTTTGATTTTGCTCATTCACTTTGGTTGTTACTTTTGTTTGCCATAGTCTTAGAGGCGTTGTTTTAAAATTCACATTTTTAGGCCATGAATTTTAAAAAAATTCATGGTCTATTGTGTTTGTCGGAACGGAAATGTGCGTAACAGGCAGAAGGAGGCATCTCCGACCCCATAAACTATATATATCAGTATCAGTAGCCGAGTCGATTGAGCCATGTCTGTCTGTACGTCAGTCTGTCTGTATGAACACCTGGATCTCAGAAACTATGAGAGCTAGAGTCTTCAAATTTTGTGACAACATACGTATAATTTCCAGTGTCTCAAAGTTTTTTTAAAATTTTGACACGCCCCTTCCCGCCTCTGAAAATCAGTAACAACTATTTAAAAACTACAATATTAGCTCAACATCCAAAGTTGTATATCTTACATGACAAATACCTTGTCGCGGGCGTTATGTGAAAATTTCATTTAAATCGGACTATAAATAAGTGAGATATGATTCGAATTGAACACACTTTGAACATATATACTTAAGCATACCTAATTTACGCAAACATACCGAAGTTCAAATCTAGCGTCAGACACACAGCATTTTATTAAACTTTTTATTTGCATTGTGTGGTAACAGAATTGGTTCACAATGCAGCTTTGCCGATAGGTCGAGCAGTGAGGCAATGGTCGAGTGGTTAGAATGGCGGACGCATGCGAGAGAGTGCGTGTGTTCAACTCCCGGTTGAGGCGGGTTCGAATTTTCATTTATTAATTATTTCTTTCTTACTTTATTTTGTTCATTTATTTTATTCTAATAAACTAAAAGAATAGTTACAGTCAAACAAATTTAATTATTTTATTTTGTCTGTAATGACATTGCATGTTCAGTAAGATTCTGCACATGCACATGTATGTATTGGCGTCCCACTTAAACATACATTATTGCAAGATTGGATATACATACATATGTACAATTAGATTTGCAGTTGCTGTTGTGTACCGACGAAAGAAAACTAAGTTCTAATTACATATATTGCGTAACTAAAACTTAAAAATCGACTACCTCCGCCAACCCTCTTTAATGTTTTTGAGCTTTTAATTTATTTAAAAAAAAAATTATGAAATACAAAATAATTTCACATGTTGATCGTGGTAGCAATCGAACCTCGAACACGCTCAATATCATTGGCGTTAGAGTCTGGGACATAGTCCACTCAGCCACTGAACATCTCTCGCACTCATCGAAAATGGTGAGACATTAGACAAAACCACAAGATGCAATATGCATTCTTAGTCCGTGCCAAAAAAATCAAAAAGAAACACATGTAATGAAATTTGGTACGCGCTAGAAATGCATACCTATACCTATTACCAACGGTATACTTTGATAATCCATGGCCTTATACAGTCAGCTCCTGACTGTAGCGTTTGTATTTATACCCTTCGACCATTGAAAATGGTCAAAAAAGGGTATACTAACTTTGTGCAAATGTATGTAACAGGCATAAGGAGGCGTGGGAGACCCCATAAAGTATATATATTCTTGCTCAGGATCACAAGCCGAGTCGATTGAGCCATGTCTGTCTGTCTGTCCGTCTGTCCGTCTGTCCGTCTGTCTGTGTAAACGCACAGATCTCAGCTATTATAAAAGCTAGAGTTACCAAACTTGGCAGGAAGACTCCTGTGTACTATAAGCATATGAAGTTTATTTCAAATGTTAGGTGCCACGCCCACCGCCCCCACAAATCAATAATTTAATTTTTGAACTTAATTTGTAAGCGCTGTATATAAGATACAACTTTCTGACTTAAACATTTACTAAGCTAAATGAAATATCTACGTAGTTCCCAAATTACAATCCAATCGAACAATAAACACAGAAGTTATTTAAGAAAGTATGAGCATAAAACCAAGTGGTTCTGTCAGCTAACAAGGGAGACGGGCGAGCGCGAGCGCCATCTGTCGGGATTCATTTCAAAGCATGTGCATATGCATATGTGTATGAATTTAACAAATTAAACTACACGGGAACATAGGTCGAAGGGTATCCCACTGTCGCGTTTTGCCCGACTGTTGCTCTCGTTTTTGTTTAGGATTCAACTCCTTAACATTAAGGTCCGGCGGCCAAAAGGAAGTAGCGCAAACGTCTTTAAACTATTCTGCTGGGAGACTAATTTTGAAAGAAGAAATCTCGCGCTGGATTTTAAAGTTGAATTTTTCAACTGTGTAGTTATTAGACGGCAGCCTTGCGAGGATGTACGATTGTACATCTACTGTGGTAGTGTCCGGCGCCAAGCGAGAGATGAACACCAATTTTTTGGGTTTGGTCGCAATCAGAGGTTTTATACTCTGTGCCTTTGTTGCAGGCATTATTGCGGGAACATTTCCCTTTATGTTCTTGTCATTGCTCGTAATGGGAGTATGCACAAGAGGAGGAGCAAGAGGTTTGGGTGCGGTAACTTTGCTGCTAGTTTTTTTTGTTGTTGTGCAGTTAGAAGAGCAAGACGGTATAGAGGAGAGTAGGCTTAGAAGATCAAGAGAAGAAGTCTGAGAAGAAGGTAGGTTGGTGACCTTTAAATTCGTAGAGACCGAATCTAAAGGAACACTCACAGGAGCCGGTGGTTTGCGAGGAAAAGGCTTTGAATTTGGCCTCCATCTCCAAAAATTCCGATTGGAGATTAGACAAAACTGTGCGTATCTTATAAAACCCAAGTTTTCTTTTATTATGGATATTCCGTAAATCGGATTCAGACACGTTTCACACGACGATTTGAGACAAGTATTGGCTCGGACGGCGTTATTAACCCGCACAGTTAGGCCACAGCATTTTAAGTGACAAAAATTATCACAGAGCCAGCAACTAAACTGTCCATGTTGGTAATGGATAGTCCATATAAAGTGGGTGTTTTTCTTGTATTGGAACTGCATCACTATATTGTTAATCAGTATCATAAGTTTTGAAAGGATTGTGGAAGCTTCATTTGATGATATTCGTGTAGAATATTCACTGCCCTAAAAAATTACTATGATTCAATAATTGCTAGAACACCGTGCTTCTCTACTCTTTAAACCATTTCATTGAAATGCTTTCGGATACATAATGTTCTTATACATAAAACTCATTCAATTCTGCACTAATATATATCACAAGTTTTGGAACAATCGGTGGATATAAGATCCTGCAAAGGTATAGAATCATTGTCATACGGAACGTATTCTTCATCCTCAGTTTACATTAAATAAACAAAATCCTTATTAACCTTACCAACTTTATTTATATTAATTGAAATTTTTTGTCTATTTTTAGCTTATCTTCACTAACAAATTATTTTATACCTGATGATGGGGATATTCAATCATATTTGGACCAAATTCAAATGTGGCCAAATTTTGACAAACCGGAAGCGTTTGGTCAGCATTCGAATGCTGATATTGCATCACTAATTGGAGAAACAAGAATGCTTTTTGCAACACTTATTTCAATGCAAGTTCAAACATCAAGTGCAGATGGTGTAGATAATGCCGAAAATAAAGTTTCTGAGCAAGCGAAAGAATTATTATTAAATACTCCTGGTGAAATAAATTATGAACAGACGGCGAAATTAATAGGAATATCACGTACTCCTTTAGAAGTAGTATTATTGCAAGAAATCGAACGGTATAATGCACTTTTGGATGATATGCGAACTCAACTACGAAATTTGCGTCGTGGAATTGAGGGTTTGGTAGTCATGAGTTCAGATTTAGAGGATATATACTCAGCTATTTCTGAAAGTCGTGTTCCCTCTCAATGGCTTAAAGGTAAAATTATTACCAGTTGAAAAAATTAAGTAAATATATACCATTTTTATTCATCTTCAACATTGATTAACTACGGTTTCATGAAACTAAAATACTAGTTCAGACGTTTTAAGCAAATTTGATTAGGTTAAACCCAAAAAAATACCTTCGGATTCCAGTCTAAAGCTTTTAAGCGTTGGCTTAAGGCTTATGATCTCATGTTCCGCTCAGATGCATCTTTGCATGTGCTGAATCATAGAAAAAGCTCTACTTTGCAGAGAGCCTGGTCTATGAATGCTGAATAATTAATTTAATTATTTTACTTAAGTCCCAGTTATCCAGTCTGCACCAGTCGACCACTTTCGTAGCCCACCTTTAAGCTGCCGTAAAGAAGAATTGGATATTGGGAAAACCAAAAAGTTCGCCTGGAGTGCTGTCGCTAAATTCTCTTCTACTGAACAGCGTTTGATTTTGCCGATTTCCCACCTTTGGAGTCTGTTGCGGCAGAAACATCCACCGTTTGACATATTTCTCATCGCCTTTCCCTACATAGGGATCGAGCTTTACCGTGCGTCACCCCTTAGAATCGGCTTATCTTTAGTTTTAGTTGTTACTTTTCTTTGCTTGCACTCGGTCAAGAAATATTTTATATCCTTACTGTAAAACATGCCACAAGCAGTGGAAAGGGTATAATAGTGTGAAGTCAATCAATGAAATCCTTATAGTTGCAACATTCATTGCAAAACAATGCTATGGTTGCGTTCTCTATTTAACTTGTGAATTTGCAAATCTTTGTTTCGATCTTATCACAGATCAATTGTATAAAAATAATAATGTAACTTAATTGCCAGTCCCTTAAAGATTACAATTCGCCCCTTAATCGAACTCATATACAGATACAAAGACAAGTTAACCAACAAGGGAGACGGGCGAGCGCGAAGCGCGAGCTCTATCTGTATCTGTAGACAATTTAACCAATATATTGAAAGTGTTTGTTGGACTTTTCGTCCGCAGCTGAGTTCGCATATGTATGTCCAACAAGAGAATGCAAAGATCAATTAAGGAAGTAAATAAAGAAGTTTAATTTATTCACGATCAAAATGGTTGTGTCTATTCATCACGTATGTACTTAAACTTGGCGTTGCCACTCTTGTCATATTCTAGTGTGACCAGATTTGCTGCTTTGTTATGACGTTACTAATTCAAACACGCCCTCTCAAAGTAGCAATACAATTCATAAAATTTCAAATCTTAATTTAAATACGTGTGATGCCCATTGACGAAATACATCCAAAATGTTTCGCACTACTTAAACCTTTTGTCAGGACATCTGCTGGCATCTTTTCCGTCTGCATGTAGTCGACTTCGATGTCACCATTCTTGTGGTGTAGGTGTTGTAAAAGTTATGACGTACATCGATGTGTTTCGTTCGTGGATGAAAACCAAAACCTTTCACCAATTTTTGTGCACTCTGGCTATCATTGTATAAGTGTCCAATTTTGATTAGAACAGCCTTCAAGTATAAAGCCTCCTTAACTGCTTCTGATAAGGCCAGATACTCGGATTTAGTACTTGATAAAGCAACGGTGCGCTGCTTACGCGCCTCCCAGCTTATAGCGGCGCCTGCCATTATGAATGCCGGCCCAGGGTATGAACGCCGGTCTGATAAGTTTCCGCCCCAGTCAGTGCCAACAACTCCATACATCTCATATCCTGTTTACATATACAGGAGACCGAGATCTCTTGTACCGTTTAGGTATCGAAGACTGCGTTTTGCTGCCATCCAGTGTTCAACTGTGTACTTTGAATGGACTCATGAAGTTCACAGCATACGTTATGTCTGCGTCTACAGGACGCTGCAACACTGAATTTGCCTCAATGGGAGTTAGTGCTGGCTTGCACTCCGTCATTCCAAATCACCTAAAAATGTTATTTATATAATTTGCCTGCGAAATGAAGATCTGATGTTTCGGTAAATTTTGTTTAAATTCAATAACCAAGCATATTTTCACTGGCCCGATGGTTTTCATCATGAAGGTTTCACTGAGATGTGTTTTTATCTCATTCAGCCATTCGGGATGATTTGAGGCTATTAACAAGTCATCTACGTAAATCGTGACAATCGTGACAATCGTGACGTCTAAAGAATAGGCACGGGTCTTCCTCAGTAGGTTGCAATCCGATCTCTTGTAGCTTAGCGGTCAGCTTCTCGTAGCATCTCGAAGTCCGTAAAGAGCCGTGATTATCATACAAACTGGATTCTGCATTTGCTTAACATTTCTCAGCCATCTTTTAGCTATTTGTTTGTATCTATTATCTGCAACCGCGTGATTAGTTCCAATTTTGGCGCCTATTTCCAATTTTTTCATGAATTCTTCAAATCTTCAAATACTTCTGATATGCTCATGTAGACATCCTCTTTTAATTCTCCATTTAGATAGGCTGTAACTACATCCATTTGGTGGCAAGCAATCGCATCGAAGTAAATCGAACCACTGGTGAAAAGGATTAATAATAGTCCTCTTCTCATGATAGTCCGTGCCTTTTTCTTGCCTTTTGACGTGTTATTTTCTTTTGTAATTCTGTTGCCAATTATTTTTCGGTCATTTGGTCTTTCAACAATGTTCTATGTATTGTTCAAAACTTGTGCCATGAACTCATCTTCAATGGCTGCCATCCAATCTGCAGCATCCTCGGAGCTTTCCGCTTCTTGGTATGTTGTTGGATCATCTGTTGATATGAAAGCCATTTCACATTCTTCGAATATGTCTTCTATTGATGAATCATTGCTCGTATCATCGGCACGCTCATTTGCATTTCTTAAATTGGTTGCTGGTTGATAGACCTTGCGCGGTCTGCCTGGCCGTCCAGAACGGAGGAATTTTGGACGCCTTCTGCCACGTCGCGCTTCATGAGGTTGTTTTTCTTCATTTTCAGACTCTTCATCACCTGAGTGCTCCTCTTTGTCCTCGTGTCCACCAGATTTTATAAATAGCTCGACGTTGTCTTGGTTATTTTCGTAAAATTCTTGATACTCACTCTTGAAACCAGAAAAATTTATGAACTTTACATATTTTGCTGCTATCACGATGCGTTTTCTCGGATCATACAACCGATATGCCTTTGATTCTTTGGAATATCCGATCAGAATGCACTCCTCAGAACGTGATTCAAATTTACCTTGGTTTTTACCCTTTATTAACGTATAAGCCTTGATACTGAATATTCGTATATATGACATGGTAGGTACTTTACTCGTCCACAGAGTGTATGGAATCTCACTAGATAGTCCTCTTGTAGGACACCTATATTAACAGCTTTTGCCCAAAATCATGGTGGAGCGCCAGCCAGCCAGCATCATGCACCTTGCCATATCTAACAGTGTTCTGTTGTATCGCTCTGCGATGCTTTTCTGCTGCGGTGTGTGTGGGACTGTAAAGCGTCGTCCGATACCGTGCTTGTTCATGAAATCATCGAAAATCCGATTTCGATATTCTTTCCCATTGTCGCTTTGTAACTTTTTTATCTTGTGACTAGTAAAATTTTCCACAGCTGCCTTATAGTTTTCGAAGGCCTCGAAGACTTCAGATTTCTGTAAGAGAAAATAAATTTCACAATACCGTGAGTAAATACTTGCAACCGCTTAATGACTCGGTACACATAGGTCCACACACATGACTGTGCACTATTTCCAACAAATGATTTGTACGTTTTTCAATTGCGCTTGTATAGCTGTTCTCTACTTGTTTTTCAGTTATACATATCTCGCATTTGGATAACTTTTCGTTTTCTTTTATGTTCATACCGTGCACTTTACCTTTTATAGACATACTTTTTAAGTCATGTTCATTTAGATGTCCCATACGGTAATGCCACAAATCAATAACACTGTGTTTTTCGGAATCGATTTTGTTCAATTGATATGATTCTATATTTACATAGTATAAATTACCATATCGTTTTGCACGCAACCACTCCTCACCGTTGTTCTTCACAATTACGGATTCGTTTTTTTCAAAAATGAACTTTATTTTTGATACTGCTTTTAAGTTCTGTCTCAAATCAGAGACAAATAAAACATTTTTTAATGTAACATCATTGTTTTTTCGTTTTTCTTTTATTTCTATTTTCACGTCACCGACAACATTTACTTTGCTTGTTTCATTACTTGCCAAATGCAGAGTCTTTTCGACTTGTGCTACGCTTTAGAATAAACTTGCGTTCGAACACATGTGTGCGCTACATTCACTGTCTAGACACCACATTCCGTTTTGATTTTCGGCAAAGAATGCATTATCACACGTTAAATTTGATATTTCCTTTTCATTACGGTTTTTACCGTTTTCGTGATTTTTTGTTTAACTTTTTACATTTTTGTTTTTTGGTTTGCTTCGGCAATTACAAAATACTTGCACAGTCGAAAAAATTATGCATATGCAGCTTTGCATCACCTCCTTCACACATCCGTGATAGAGTGACACGTTTTAACAAGTTAGCCTTCCGCACAGGCCCCTTTGATTGAAATGTTTCTTGTAATTTCAACCAAGACTCTTTTGATGTTTCACAGTTTTCTATAATTGTTAATTCTGATGTACTAATGGAAAGTAGCATATCTGTACGCGCTTTTTCGTCGAATGATTTCCATTCCGTTATCTGCGTTGGATTGACTGGACATGGTTTTGTCCCATCTACATATTGCCACAGATCGTTTTTCACGAGTACTGCGCGCATTTTTAGCTTCCATGTATCATAGTTCTCCGCACTTAGCGGCTCAATTTTAATATACGCACCAGCCATTTTTCGTGCCTTTTTCTTTATTATACCCTTCGACCATTGAAAATGGTCAAAAAAGGGTATACTAACTTTGCGCAAATGTATGTAACAGGCATAAGGAGGCGTGGGAGACCCCATAAAGTATATATATTCTTGCTCAGGATCACAAGCCGAGTCGATTGAGCCATGTCTGTCTGTCTGTCCGTCTGTCCGTCTGTCCGTCTGTCTGTGTGAACGCACAGATCTCAGCTATTATAAAAGCTAGAGTTACCAAACTTGGCAGGAAGACTCCTGTGTACTATAAGCAGATGAAGTTTATTTCAAATGTTAGGTGCCACGCCCACCGCCCCCACAAATCAATAATTTAATTTTTGAACTTAATTTGTAAGCGCTGTATATAAGATACAACTTTCTGACTTAAACATATACTAAGCTAAATGAAATATCTACGTAGTCCCCAAATTACAATCCAATCGAACAATAAACACAGAAGTTATTTAAGAAAGTATGAGCATAAAACCAAGTGCTTCTGTCAGCTAACAAGGGAGACGGGCGAGCGCGAACCGCGAGCGCCATCTGTCGGGATTAATTTCAAAGCATGTGCATATGCATATGTGTATGAATTTAACAAATTAAACTACACGGGAACATAGGTCGAAGGGTATCCCACTGTCGCGTTTTGCGCGACTGTTGCTCTCGTCTTTTAATTAATCATTTACAACTTCATCTTATTGGCATTCTGCGTTTTCTGGGCCCATAACCTGTTGGACTTTTCGTCCGCAGCAGAGTTCGCATATGTATGTCCAACAAGAGAATGCAAAGATCAATTAAGGAAGTAAATAAAGAAGTTTACTTTATTCACGATACAAAATGTTTGCGTCAATTCATCGCGGCAATTGACTCTAAACTCAAAAAAATGTATGTACTTAAACTTGGCGTTGCCACTTTTGTCATATTCTAGAGTGACCAGATTTGCTGCTTTGCTATGACGTTATAAATTGAAACAGTGCTTATAAATACGTTTACGTCGAAAATCGCCGCCGAAAAGTAGGCAGCATTTTAGATAATATGTTAAGTTAGGTTTAAGCAACCATACAATGTACATTGAAAAATATACACAGTGAAGTGAACTACGCGCTCCGAATTGTCTTTATTTTCACCGTTCCCCCTTAAGGAAGAGATACAAGAGATATATAACCAGTTGCTACTACCATACCTACATACGAGGTTTGTTCAAAAGTATCGCGAATTTTTAATTTTCGCGGGTTACGTATAATCGAATTTTGATTTTTATGTTTTGTTATGTAGTTATTTGTTATTTTTGCTATCGAAAGCTATTGAAAAGTATTGATCAATATTGCATTAAAAAAAATTAAGTGCTGCTAACAAAAATAGAATTTCGATTATACGCAACCCGCGAAAATTAAAAATTCTCGATATTTTTTGAACACACCTCTAATATATCAATACACTTTGACCGGGAACAATATTTCGGCTGCACCAGCACAACGCACACACATATATTCACATTATTATTATTTTTATTAAAATACTTAAATTGACGTACACATACATATTCTTATTATTATTATTATTAGGCCATGGATTTAAAAAAAATGTGTGTAACAGGCAGAAGGAGGCATCGCCGACCCCATAAAAAATATTGTTCGCGCCCTTTAATTGATTGTATTACTTAAACTAGATTTATTTGACATCATTAGGATTAAATTCACAGAGTAGTTAACATGATTTATCAATGTATAAGAAATGTAAGCAACGTAAGAGAAATGAATACTAGCTGTTCTAACTTAACGAAGAAGGAGATTTAAAACAGATGTATGATGAAATGAAGAAATAATGAAATTAGAAAATATATGTCGAATAGAGTTAGAGGCGAGCTGACGTGCATTCTTATTGGAGAGGAAAACGGATTTATATGCAATATAAATCATTTTATACGCTGCCTTGAGACTCTGGAGCGAACATTTGGCGCCCGAGCAGGGACTTTTGGAAAAAGTTCAACCCGGATTGAAGCTCATTGCTGGAACTTACAAATAGTTGAGGAACTGCACCATACAAGCTTGTGTTAGTGCTCTGAGCCGCATGGTATGAAGGCGTGCCCAAAGTTCAAACAATTGTCAGAAATGCAGAGATATAATGAGGTAAAGAAATTTGGTCTCTGTTTTGTATGCTTTTGCAATAAGCCACATCATGACTTACTGCATCGAGACTATTTGTAAGCTCCAGCAATGAGCTTCAATCCGGTTTGAACTTTTTCCAAAAGTCCCTGCTCGGGCGCCAAATGTTCGCTCCAGAGTCTCAAGGCAGCGTATAAAATGATTTATATTGCATATAAATCCGTTTTCCTCTCCAATAAGAACGCACGTCTGCTCGCCTCTAACTCTATTCGACATATATTTTCTAATTTCATTATTTCTTCATTTCATCATACATCTGTTTTAAATCTCCTTCTTCGTTAAGTTAGAACAGCTAGTATTCATTTCTGTTACGTTACATTACATTTCTCATACATCGATAATTCATTAATAATTAACTACTCTGTGAATTTAAGACTAATGATGTCAAATAAATCTAGTTTAAGTAATACAATCAATTAAAGGGCGCAATATTCTGAATCTATATAAACAGCCGCGTCGGTTGAGCCATGCCTGTCTGTCTGTATAAACACCTGGATCTCAGAAACTATAAGAGCTAGAGTCATCAATTTTTGTGAAAACTGCATTTTATTTAACTTTTTATTTGCATTGTATGGTGACAGAATTGGTGCACAATGCAGTTTTGTCGAAGGGACAAGGAGTGGGGCAATGGCCCAGTGGTTAGAGTGGCGGACGTCGATTCTAAAAGAATGTGAGAGGAGTGCGTGTCTTCGATTCTCAGTTCAGACGTGTGAAAAGTTTTTATTTCGTTTATTTATTTTGTTTATTTATTTTATTGTAATAAACTAACTAAAATTATTATATACTGTAATAAACTAACTAAAAGGTTACAGTTAGTCGGGCTTATTTAATTACATTTCAATAAAAATTTAGTTTTTCATTATTTTGTTTTCATATTTAGTATGCAATGTGAAAGACAAATAAAATTAAAATAGTTATAAATAATATTTATTATTTTTAAATAAACTTCACTATCTGTTTTTTTTAGCACGCATCAAAAAGACGCTAGCCAAAAGTAAGCAATTCGCCCGTACAAACATGTACGACACTTTCCCACTTCAATACACATTATTGCACGCAAGTATGTACGTACACATATGTACAATTAGATTTGGAGTTGCTGTTGTGTACCAACGAAAGAAAACTAAGTTCTAATTATATTATTATATTGAGTAACAAAAGTTTAAAATCGCCTACCGCCGCCGCTTCTCTTTAATGAGCTTTTTATTTATTATTTTATTTAATTCACATGTCGATCGCAGCAGCAATCGCATTCCGAACACGCTCAACATCATTGGTCTTACAGTCCGGGGCATAGTCCACTCAGCCACTGTACATCTCTCGTACTCTTCGAAAATGGTGAGACATTAGACAGAGCGACAAAATGCAATATCCATTCTTAGATCGTTCTAAAAAATCAAGAAGAAGCACACGTAATGAAATTTGGTACGCGCGAACACCATATGAAATTTATCTCCGCCAAATTTTTAATATAAATACAAATAAACCACAACTTTTATAAATATCCGAAAATAAATAAGTTAGTCAGATAGAAGAATCTCTATCTATGACTGCACATTGCAAAAATTACTTAAAAATTACTGCGGCATTGCAAAGGATTATAAAAATATATGTTCCTCTGTCTGAGCAAATATATCAGAATAATGTTCATACATTATATTGCGTTATTTCGCTCAGATTTTCACGCTGAGTATAATAAAATAAAATATGTAATTAAGCTAGTACTTAAGAGAACATAAGAAGTGTCGTAAAGCTTAATTTATTTTCTTAGTTTTGTCGATCGGCAAATGCCGACGGCAAATTCACGGATTGTGCTCGGATTGTGGCCCACTCTCACTAGTTGAACATACTCTCGTATAAGCAATCTTCGAAGACTGCAGCAGCAATAAATTGTTTAAATGAATTTAAATCCGAGCCACCGCGTCCTTTTTATTTTATGAATGTTCGTTCTCTAAAAACTCTTTGCAGATTTTTCATTGACGCCCGAGCAGGGTTTTTAATGTAGTGATTAACATTTTCGTTTGTGTTTTTTAAAAATTTTTTTGTGCAGTTTGGTCATTGCTTTGCGCTTGTGGGAGTCATCGTGCTATTTTGAAATATAATGTCCAACGCGCTACTCTTAAAGAACTTCTTTCTTTGGTTATCATCAGTTACTATAGTAAAAGATATACCAAGAGCATACACGCGCCATTTCATTAAAGCTATTATTATTGCTAAAACCTCTAGCTCATACGAACTGTAATTCTCTTCACATGGCTTATTTTTCCGACTCTTAAATTGTACGGGTGAAACATATTATCTTCTGAATTTTTTTGTAATAATACTGCCCCATACCCGTACTTCGAAGCATCTGTGTGAATCTCTGTTCGCAACTTCGGGTTATACAGCTTTAATACTTTAATAGTTCTTCAAACGTCTTCCGCTGAACTTCTGTAAATCCAAACTTAGCATCTTACATTAAAAGATCTAATAATGGCTTAGCAATAGCTGCATATCTATTTATGAATTTTGTAGTGTAGTTGCTGAATAAACCCGTTGAAATACTTCGTAGAGGACCAATAGAGAAAAGCAACGACACCACGCCGTGGAATAGTCAGTGCTGGAAAAACATTGATATTTACGTACATTATGTACATAAAAAAAACATCAATGTATCGATATATCGAAATTTGTCAGAGAGCAAGCTGTTAATTTACGGGTTTCGTTAAGAGACCGTAAATAACTGTTATGGGTATAGAAAATTTCCCTTTTATTTTTCAAAATCACAAATAACAGTTATTAGAGATTTTAAAAAATATTACTCAGAAATAAAAGTCAATCAAAGACTTTTTCAAAATATATGTCTTCTGATAATATAAAAGTCTTTCATAAAAGTCTTTTCTTTTTTAAGAATTCCGTATACCGTATACCATGGAAGATAGAAGAAAAATATGTAAATTTTCCACTGTTGTTGATTTTAATGCACAATATTTTTTTAAATATATCGGTAGACAGATTGGGTCCTAAGTCCGACAGAACCTATTCAAATGCATAAAGATTTTTATTATTTTAATCTGCGAGATTTATTTTTGACAACACTTTTTTAAGATGGTTTTGATTTAAAAGTCTTTGAGTGACTTTTATAATAAAAGTCTTCAGTAAAAGTCTTTTAAAGACTTAAAATAAAATTCTTTGATATAACGGTTATTGGAGACTTAAAAAAATTTTTGTTGTAAATAATTATTAAAATAAAATTTTATAAGAAAAATAAAAAAATAATCATTAGTCATGTTTTTATACCCTTCGACCATTGAAAATGGTCAAAAAAGGGTATACTAACTTTGTGCAAATGTATGTAACAGGCATAAGGAGGCGTGGGAGACCCCACAAAGTATATATATTCTTGCTCAAGATCACAAGCCGAGTCGATTGAGCCATGTCTGTCTGTCTGTCCGTCTGTCCGTCTGTCCGTCTGTCCGTCTGTCTGTGTGAACGCACAGATCTCAGCTATTATAAAAGCTAGAGTTACCAAACTTGGCAGGAAGACTCCTGTGTACTATAAGCAGATGAAGTTTATTTCAAATGTTAGGTGCCACGCCCACCGCCCCCACAAATCAATAATTTAATTTTTGAACTTAAATTGTAAGCGCTGTATATAAGATACAACTTTCTGACTTAAACATATACTAAGCTAAATGAAATATCTACGTAGTCCCCAAATTACAATCCAATCGAACAATAAACACAGAAGTTATTTAAGAAAGTATGAGCATAAAACCAAGTGCTTCTGTCAGCTAACAAGGGAGACGGGCGAGCGCGAAGCGCGAGCGCCATCTGTCGTGATTAATTTCAAAGCATGTGCATATGCATATGTGTATGAATTTAACAAATTAAACTACACGGGAACTTAGGTCGAAGGGTATTCCACTGTCGCGTTTTGCGCGACTGTTGCTCTCGTTTATGATAAAAATAAAAAAATAAGCGTTTCAAATGATTTTTATGTATAAAAATCATAATCGTTACGGTCCCTGGTTTCGTTAAGTTTGTCCAATCTTTATTTTGTTTTGTTCACCAGAATTTCTTTTATTTTTGGGTATAATTTTGATCGAAATGCATTTAATTCTTGTAAGTATTCATGTTAATTATTAAATTTTACGGTTTGATTAAAAATGTGTGATCGTCGTGAATATTTCAAATGGGGTGTGTTTAGTTCTTGAATGTATAGCGTTATTATATGTCAGCAACTTTTCAGACATCACGTCATCGTGAGTGATAGTCTGCTTTAGTTTTTTTTATGTCGATTAGAATGCGGTATATTTCAATTAACGTTGAATGTAAGCGATCTACAGGTGAGTTGCTAGACGACTGTTGAAATGATGTTACCTGGCATTGAATATCATATTGTAAGCAAAAATCTTTAAACATTGTACCTAAGAATTTCAGTTCCATGGTCGAATACTAATTTTTTAGGAATGCCAAATAAACTAGTAAAATGTTTGAAGGAATCTACTACACTGATGCAATTTCTGTTTGAAAGACGATATGACTATACAAATTTAGAAAATTTATCGATAAGAGTGAGGTTATAGTTATTGTTAATTATATAAATATCCACGTGGACAACATCCATTGGTATGTTTAGGGGCTCTGGTGTTTGAAAGGGTGGTTTTTGTGGTTGTTTGTCATACTTGAGGGTTAAACATGCTTCGCAATTTTTTAAGGTATGGGCTATTTTATATTTCATACATGGAAAGTAAACGGATCTTTTAAGGTGCAAGAATGATGATGTGCTTTGTTGTTCAGTAGGAACCGCAACATCAGTTAAAAGAATTAGGCATCTAATTAGCTTATAATTTGCATTAATTACAAAATGTTTAGAATAGCTTTCAGAGACTAATTTGAAAATATCATCAGATGTATGAATTACCGTAATTTTGTTGAATTTCAATATAATTTTAAGGATTTTAAGTATGTTGTTATCATTAAAACTCTGTTCTATTATTGTGTGTCTTAATTTATGTTTGAACGGTGCAATGAGCTTCAATCCGGTTTGAACTTTTTCCAAAAGTCCCTGCTCGGGCGCCAAATGTTCGCTCCAGAGTCTCAAGGCAGCGTATAAAATGATTTATATTGCATATAAATCCGTTTTCCTCTCCAATAAGAACGCACGTCTGCTCGCCTCTAACTCTATTCGACATATATTTTCTAATTTCATTATTTCTTCATTTCATCATACATCTGTTTTAAATCTCCTTCTTCGTTAAGTTAGAACAGCTAGTATTCATTTCTGTTACGTTACATTACATTTCTCATACATCGATAATTCATTAATAATTAACTACTCTGTGAATTTAAGACTAATGATGTCAAATAAATCTAGTTTAAGTAATACAATCAATTAAAGGGCGCGAATATTCTGAATCTATATAAACAGCCGCGTCGGTTGAGCCATGCCTGTCTGTCTGTATAAACACCTGGATCTCAGAAACTATAAGAGCTAGAGTCATCAATTTTTGTGAAAACTGCATTTTATTTAACTTTTTATTTGCATTGTATGGTGACAGAATTGGTGCACAATGCAGTTTTGTCGAAGGGACAAGGAGTGGGGCAATGGCCCAGTGGTTAGAGTGGCGGACGTCGATTCTAAAAGAATGTGAGAGGAGTGCGTGTCTTCGATTCTCAGTTCAGACGTGTGAAAAGTTTTTATTTCGTTTATTTATTTTGTTTATTTATTTTATTGTAATAAACTAACTAAAATTATTATATACTGTAATAAACTAACTAAAAGGTTACAGTTAGTCGGGCTTATTTAATTACATTTCAATAAAAATTTAGTTTTTCATTATTTTGTTTTCATATTTAGTATGCAATGTGAAAGACAAATAAAATTAAAATAGTTATAAATAATATTTATTATTTTTAAATAAACTTCACTATCTGTTTTTTTTTAGCACGCATCAAAAAGACGCTAGCCAAAAGTAAGCAATTCGCCCGTACAAACATGTACGACACTTTCCCACTTCAATACACATTATTGCACGCAAGTATGTACGTACACATATGTACAATTAGATTTGGAGTTGCTGTTGTGTACCAACGAAAGAAAACTAAGTTCTAATTATATTATTATATTGAGTAACAAAAGTTTAAAATCGCCTACCGCCGCCGCTTCTCTTTAATGAGCTTTTTATTTATTATTTTATTTAATTCACATGTCGATCGCAGCAGCAATCGCATTCCGAACACGCTCAACATCATTGGTCTTACAGTCCGGGGCATAGTCCACTCAGCCACTGTACATCTCTCGTACTCTTCGAAAATGGTGAGACATTAGACAGAGCGACAAAATGCAATATCCATTCTTAGATCGTTCTAAAAAATCAAGAAGAAGCACACGTAATGAAATTTGGTACGCGCGAACACCATATGAAATTTATCTCCGCCAAATTTTTAATATAAATACAAATAAACCACAACTTTTATAAATATCCGAAAATAAATAAGTTAGTCAGATAGAAGAATCTCTATCTATGACTGCACATTGCAAAAATTACTTAAAAATTACTGCGGCATTGCAAAGGATTATAAAAATATATGTTCCTCTGTCTGAGCAAATATATCAGAATAATGTTCATACATTATATTGCGTTATTTCGCTCAGATTTTCACGCTGAGTATAATAAAATAAAATATGTAATTAAGCTAGTACTTAAGAAAACATAAGAAGTGTCGTAAAGCTTAATTTATTTTCTTAGTTTTGTCGATCGGCAAATGCCGACGGCAAATTCACGGATTGTGCTCGGATTGTGGCCCACTCTCACTAGTTGAACATACTCTCGTATAAGCAATCTTCGAAGACTGCAGCAGCAATAAATTGTTTAAATGAATTTAAATCCGAGCCACCGCGTCCTTTTTATTTTATGAATGTTCGTTCTCTAAAAACTCTTTGCAGATTTTTCATTGACGCCCGAGCAGGGTTTTTAATGTAGTGATTAACATTTTCGTTTGTGTTTTTTAAAAATTTTTTTTGTGCAGTTTGGTCATTGCTTTGCGCTTGTGGGAGTCATCGTGCTATTTTGAAATATAATGTCCAACGCGCTACTCTTAAAGAACTTCTTTCTTTGGTTATCATCAGTTACTATAGTAAAAGATATACCAAGAACATTCCCCCCTATTTTATTAGAGCTGCTATTATTGCTAAAACCTCTAGCTCATACGAACTGTAATTCTGCTCACATGGCTTAGTTTTCCGACTCATAAATTGTACAGGGTGAAACATATTATCTTCTGCATCTTTTTGTAATATAGCTGCCCCATACCCATACTTTGAAGCATCTGTGTGAATCTCTGTTCGCAACTTCGGGTTATACAGCTTTAATACTTTAATAGTTCTTCAAACGTCTTCCGCTGAACTTCTGTAAATCCAAACTTAGCATCTTACATTAAAAGATCTAATAATGGCTTAGCAATAGCTGCATATCTATTTATGAATTTTGTAGTGTAGTTGCTGAATAAACCCGTTGAAATACTTCGTAGAGGACCAATAGAGAAAAGCAACGACACCACGCCGTGGAATAGTCAGTGCTGGAAAAACATTGATATTTACGTACATTATGTACATAAAAAAAACATCAATGTATCGATATATCGAAATTTGTCAGAGAGCAAGCTGTTAATTTACGGGTTTCGTTAAGAGACCGTAAATAACTGTTATGGGTATAGAAAATTTCCCTTTTATTTTTCAAAATCACAAAATAACAGTTATTAGAGATTTTAAAAAATATTACTCAGAAATAAAAGTCAATCAAAGACTTTTTTCAAAATATATGTCTTCTGATAATATAAAAGTCTTTCATAAAAGTCTTTTCTTTTTAAGAATTCCGTATACCGTATACCATGGAAGATAGAAGAAAAATAATGTAAATTTTCCACTGTTGTTGATTTTAATGCACAATATTTTTTTAAATATATCGGTAGACAGATTGGGTCCTAAGTCCGACAGAACCTATTCAAATGCATAAAGATTTTTATTATTTTAATCTGCGAGATTTATTTTTGACAACACTTTTTTAAGATGGTTTTGATTTAAAAGTCTTTGAGTGACTTTTATAATAAAAGTCTTCAGTAAAAGTCTTTTAAAGACTTAAAATAAAATTCTTTGATATAACGGTTATTGGAGACTTAAAAATTTTTGTTGTAAATAATTATTAAAATAAAATTTTATAA
>JAEIGL010000137.1:0-42786 GCA_018903715.1 Zaprionus davidi | reverse complement strand
TTCTATAACATCTGTCTTCTGTTGCAACGCTAATTAGTCGCTCAGTTGTAGAGTTATCTTGATAAAACTTGGCACCCATGCTTCTTATTGCTGCAAGCTGTAAATAATTAGGAATAAGCCGGCTCGGACTGATATATCGTATAGTAACAATAGGCTGTAATGAAGAGCAGTTCTGATTTTAGAAATAACCAAACTTATTAGTGCCAATCAGAGTTATACATAATATGCTGCATCATAATATATATCACTAGTATAGGAACGATTGGAGGATATAAGAACCTGCAATGGTACAGAACCTTCGTTCTTATTTTTTTTTTCGTTTATGTGATAATTAAACACTTTAAAAGACCTACAGAGTTTGTGTTAGAAACACTGAATTATAGTTTATTATAATAACAATTTGAAATTGGCATTGATAAATGGTTGCGAGAAATTGTGCAAAGAACAACGAAGTATAACCAGGACAACAGTGTCATTGTGGTTAAACTTAACACTTTTATGGAGTAGGGTGGCTAACTGTCCCAGCTATGGTAAAGAACTGAGCTGATAGGATGACCGAATGCTACTGGCTATTCAAATCAAACACCCCGTTTGCTTTCCAGTAAGAAATCTTTATCAGCTACCTCAGTGGCCGACACACGGTATTCTTTTACCTAAACTGGGATGAAAATTTAAGACTGCCTTCCTATAACAATATTCTGCTGTTATTAAATAGTAACGTCCCCTGCACACCCTGTCTAAGTTACAGCCGGCTAAGCTCAGGGAAAATGGGAGGGGTTTTGTGTGCAGGTTTGGTTATTGACGTCACACGAAAATATAGACAGGTTATAGGACTACTAGAAGGGGGAATGACAAGAAAAGAGAAGGCCAGAATAAACGGAAGGACTACCCCTAACGAACGATCTTGTCGGAGAGCTAGATGTAATGCTTTTCTTCTTCACCCACCCAGCCATGTACTACCTATATAGAAATACCGATATTACCCATATTACTGTTATGCTACCGTCTTTAGTGTCTTAAAAAAAGAACTAAATTTATTGCATATTAAGTTTATTTAATGTTATTTATAAACATACAAATATAGCAGCTTCATGCTGCATGCTAATTTCAAAAAAAAATCTAGCCTTACTTCCCTAATATTTTATCCTTTTTGATTATTCTCTTTTTTTTTTAACTAATTTCAGTAAATTTGAATTTATTTTCTATATTTTTTTAATTTGGTCTCACTAGTTTTCGTTCGTATAAGCTACTAAGCAACGAATACATAGAGACGTCAAACAGCTCTGTCGCAGTTTGAGGCTGATTTTTCGGACAGAAGAAGAACAGAAGCAGACTTCGGCTGGACGCTCGACCGGGCAGCTCGCTGTTCGGCTGGGGCAGCTCGCTGTTCGGCTGGGGCAGCTCGCTGTTCGGCTCTCAGTACAAACAGTGCATAGCATCAAAACTGCTTCAGTCGCACAACGACAGCAGAACGATAACCATGCGCGTAATTCTTTGCACTGTGCGATCTTTTCCATGTGTGCATACATACACGCACACACGCACACACGCACGACCCGAGAGCCTACAGACAGACAGATATTGCAGCGAAAGTTTTAAAACTTTTGAAAACATGTGGCTTGTTCTATGAGGATAATTTTAGTTAGTAATTACATATTTATGTATTCAGAATTTATTATTTTAATTCATAAATTTTGTCAATACTGGTAAACTCATATACAACAAAAAATTTTAATTATCACAACTTTTTTGGATATTATAATTTTGCTCTACAAAATATAATATAATTATGAATATTCAATCCATCTCCTCAAAAATTAAACATAAATACACATTTTTTCTGATGCTAAAATTATTGCCGCCAAATAACCATTTTGGCTCACTGTAATTCGGTCTCTTAGCTCTCGATGACAAAGCCAAAAACAAACACACAGTTGATTTCACGCTTCTCAGGCCCGTAGCTAAAAGTGCGCAGGGTGCGGTACAGAAGGCTTCTCAACAGTCGGGGCCTCACTGTTATCAAACATAAAAATGTTATTAATGGGGAAATATTTGTACAAATTAATTCCTTTGGTAAACACAAATATATTTATTAATTAAGCATGCATACACGCACACATGGAAACGATCGCACAACGCAAAGAATTACGCGTGTGCTTATCGTTCCGCTGTTGATGTTTTGCACTGTTTTGATGTCATGCACTGTTTGCACTGAGAACCGAATAGCGAGCTGCCCCGGTCGAGCGTTCAGCCGAAGACTGCTTCTGTTCTTCTTCTTCTCTGGGGCAGCAGGTCCGAAAAATCAGCCTCAAACTGCGACAGAGCTGTTTGATGTCTCTATGTGTTCATTGCTTAGTGGTATAAGAGAGAGAAGTATATTGCTCAACGATAGGCAGGCGATAGTTTGAGAGTATGTAATCGGCTTATTTTTGTTAATGTTATCGACTCACCCGCGATCCGTTGGGCCCCGACGAAACAGCTGAGGAAAAATAATAATGACAACAATAACAACACCAAGAATACTCAAACACTAAAAAAATCTACCGACCTATCGCTTTATTTACGTTTTATCACTTTTGTTTATCTTTATTTACATTACATGGTTTATGTGTGTGTGCGAATGAATAAAAGAAAGGTGATGAAGAAAAAAAAAAGAAATTTAAGTCAAAAAGGATGAACAAATTAATTGAACAACAATTAAACAAACATAAAAAAAATGAAAGGGAAATAAAAAGAAAACTATAATATAACAATTTAGAAACTAATAAGTAACTAAAAAGAATGAATAAATGAATGAAAAGATAAATGTGAAAATATGAATAGATGCAAATTGTGTGTTTGTATACTGTAAGTACGCAAGTGCGTATCTATATCATTTGTGTGTATATATATGTGAATGTGTTTGTGAATGTGAAACGTGTGAATATGTGTTTGACTGTGTTCTCGAGTTAGTTAATGTTTGCGTGTTTGATATAAAATAAGTGTTCGTTGACAATTGTTGTATCCTTCCAGACGTCCCCGGATAGGTTAACTGTCCCTGCTCGCAACAGTTCCTGTTTTACCCGTGCTAGCTCCAGCTAGATTTGGGGAACCATGTAGGGCAAAAACAGCAAACAAAACGCTCTGCCACCGAGCGATCGCGTGACACCAGTAGCCAGACCGATGGGCTACGTGATCGACGCGGCACTAGCGGCAAAAGCCAAACGCAGCTATGTATCGTGCTCCAGCACCACTAGCCTGCAGCAATAACAATGAAGCAATGAACAGCATGGCGGGGGGGCAGGCATGCACGGCCACCTTCAAAGAAAAAAAGGCGCAAAAGCGCTAGCGCTCCTCTGGCCACACCAGGTTTACTAAAAGGCAAGAGCGAGGTTAGAAGCTTCCAACAATGATTTGGAAAGCTTGAACTCACGTTTGGTCTCGAACACCCACAAAACAGTATCGCGCTGCACACTGGGATGGTTTTCAGCGATAACTTTTTATACTATTGAAAATGGTCAAAAAAGGGTATACTAACTTTGTGCAAATGTATGTAACAGGCATAAGGAGGCATGGGAGACTCCATAAAGTATATATATTCTTGCTCAGGATCACAAGCCGAGTCGATTGAGCCATGTCTGTCTGTCTGTCCGTCTGTCTGTGTGAACGCACAGATCTCAGCTATTATAAAAACTAGAGTTACCAAATTTGGCAGGAAGACTCCTGTGTACTATAAGCAGAACAAGTTTATTTCAAATGTTAGGTGCCACGCCCACCGCCCCCACAAATCAATAATTTAATTTTTGAACTTAATTTGTAAGCGCTGTATAAAAGATACAACTTTCTGACTTTAAGATTTACTAAGCTGAATGAAATATCTACGTAGTGTCCAAATCACAATCCGATCGAACAATAAACACAGAAGTTATTTAAGAAAGTATGAGCATAAAACCAAGTGCTTCTGTACGCTAACAAGGGATTAATCTGTCGGGATTAATTTCAAAGCATGTGCATATGCATATGTGTATGAATTTAATAAATTAAACTACACGGGAACATAGGTCGAAGGGTATCCCACTGTCGCGTTTTGCGCGACTGTTGCTCTCGTTATTTTTATACCCTTCGACCATTGAAAATGGTCAAAAAAGGGTATACTAACTTTGTGCAAATATATGTAACAGGCAGAAGGAGGCGAGGCAAACCCCATAAAGTATACATATTCTTGCTCAAG
This sequence comes from Zaprionus davidi, assembly GCA_018903715.1. Lineage (NCBI taxonomy): Eukaryota > Metazoa > Arthropoda > Insecta > Diptera > Drosophilidae > Zaprionus > Zaprionus davidi. The sequence goes on along the minus strand of JAEIGL010000137.1, from coordinate 38,576 downwards.
ATCACTAGCCGAGTCGATTGACACGTGTCTATCTGTCTGGATGTCAGGATGTCCGTCTGACCAGATGAGCTCACGGATCTCAGCTATTATAAATGCTAGAGACACCAAATTTGGAATGAGGGTTCCTATGTACTCGGCGCAGATCAAGTTTATTTCAAATGTTAGGTGCCACACCCACCGCCTCCATAAATCAATAATTTAATTTAAGAACTCAATTTGTAAGCGCTGTATAAAAGATACAACTTTCTGACTTTAACATATACTAAGCTGAATGAAATATCTACATAGTCTCCAAATTACAATCCGATCGGACAATAATCACAGAAGTTATTTAAGAAAGTATGAGCATAAAACCAAATGCTTCTGTCAGCTAACAAAGGAGGCGGGCGAGCGCCATCTGTCGGGATTAATTTCAAAGCATGTGCATATGCATATGTGTATGAATTTAACAAATTAAACTACACGAGAACATAGGTTGAAGGGTATCCCACTATCGCGTTTTGCGCGACTGTAGCTCTCGTTCTTTTTAATCTTATTGAAATTTCTTTCCCGTTTGAAAATTTGACGACTCGTCCTTTTCAGTTTTCAATTAGTGAAAAGAATTTTGTTTATATTTGATTGTTTGGCGGCAATTTGTATATGGAGCCCACAAAGGAGCATTTTCGATATATTTTATTTGATTATTTCCGTAAAGGAAAAATGCAGTTCAGGTTGCTAAAAAGTTACGTGATGTGTATGGTGAGAAAGGCTTAAAAGAAACACAGTGTCAAAGTTGGTTTGTCGAATTCCGTCTGGGAGATTTTTTACTTAAAGACAAGCCACTTTTAGGTTGGCCAAGTGCAGTTGATGATGACGTTATCATGGCTTTAATCGAATCGGAACGTCATGTAACTGAGCGTGAGATTGGAGAGAAGTTAAATATACCACAATTAACCATACATGATCATATGATCACCGGTTTCTTTTCGGTCAACCCAATAGTATTATGGACACTGTAAATGTCTAAATGTTAAAGGCAAAGAATTGCAAAATTCCAGACTAGGTTAATTTTAAAACTTGATTTCATGCTGAATGATGTATATTATATTATATATTTATCTATATAATTATATATTTCTTATTTTCTAATGCAGCTCAAAGCGATCTAAGGGGCAGAAATTCGGAAAAACTTTATTATGATCCTAAAGGTTTGGCTATATTGTTTTGATATAATATTCACAAATTTGTTTGTATTAATTTTCCGCTTTGATCAATAACAAGCTGCTCGTGCTAAAATCTTAGGATCGTCGGAAATACACGTCAAAAGAGACAGCACAATAGCTCTGGCCTGCTCTGTTAATATACACGCTTCTTCTGTTCTATGGTGACTATTTTATTTTGACTTCAGTTAATAATTATTAATCCGTTAATTTATGAAGCTCTTAACTAATGTCCTAATTTGCATGATCGTATTTATAGTACTAAGGATGTAAATTTAATTTTGCTTGTTTTTTCTCGAAGTGTCTTTTTCCGAAGTGTCTCAAAACAATCTATTTTGAAGTATTGAACTGATTCTATGTAGGATGGTCGATGGCCGTCAAACACCGAGAATTTAGTTCAGTTTTATAACATAATCGTGCAATTAAATGCGTTTTAAATGATTCAACAAAAATAATGAGCTTGAGCACACAATTGAGAAAACTGATACTCTAAAATCATAGACTCATTCATTTCGATAAATTTTTCGAAAATAAAATACTGTGATGGCAGAGTTGCATCACAACTTCAATTATCTGATATCGGCGTAAACAGTGCGAGAGTCACCGAAAGCTATAGGAAAGTTTTTCAAAAGTAGACATAATATTGAGAGGTGACTGAAATCATTATTTGAATCGATAGTACTGTGCAAATAATTGAATGTTTGAAGATGATGCAAATAATCAGCGTGACTGTGCCTCAAATGCTCCATCCGTTTTCCATTTCCAATTTTGGCATACTCTTTCCAACATATCGGCCGGTATTTAACGAACAAATGCTTCAATGTTGACTTCCAATGCATTACATTTACATTTAACATTGCCCCACAACAAAATAGTCTAAAGACGTTAAATCGTATAATCTAGGCAGCTTTTGTACTTTAGTGTGTCGATTAAACTGACCATAAAATGAAAAAGAAGCGCGCTATGAACTTTCTTAACAGAGCACCCATTTTGATAATAACATAAAATGCAATAATTTGCAGCTCGTTGTTCGTTTGTAAGACGATTCATGGTTAATTTAAAGATTAAACTGAAGATGTTTGACTGTGATAGAAAACACGAAACGTGCGTTAGTTGTTTAATCCAGTGTTGCCTAAATGATAATGATAAAAAATCAGCCTTTGCATGCAATTTTCTTAAATTTTAAAATGCAATTATAATTCTTTCGCCTGAATTTTTCATAAATAAAAGTCTACGAAGGCATATAATATTTAAGCTTTGGCCACTTTCTCTCATTCGAGGCAAGCACATATGTACACATTTTCAAAGTAATGCAGACTAGACGGTGCTCTACTCTGCAAGTGACTGTGCCGCGTCCTTAGAGCTCCATTAACAGTACAGTCCCTCCAAAGTAGTTAAATGTTTACCATTGTCTTGATTTTGAAACTATAATATTATATATTTTTGAATTTAAGGTACCATGGCTCCGCCATAGTTGACTTTGACTCTGTGAGAGGCGGCATTAGTCTGGAAACGGAGAAAACAGATGTTGGCACGACCAGTAGGCTCATGTTGACGCGTGCCTCGTTGAGGGATTCTGGAAATTATACTTGCGTACCGAATGCAGCTGTGCCAGCTTCAGTGCGTGTTCATGTCCTGACGGGTAATATATACATATATAATATATTAGCATTAATATACAAATATTTATAATCATATTTTATTTAAAACTCTCTTCTCGGCAGGTGAACAGCCGGCAGCAATGCAAACAAGCGGTGCACACGTTCCAAATGCTTGGACAGGAACTACTGTGTTTGCGTGTTTGATCATATCAGAAGTATCGTTGTGTCACGTATTAAACCTAGCTCAATATATACAAGAACATCGAAGTTTAAGATGACTAATTAGAATCTTTAGACTTAGCTCCAAAAATTTTCATTAAAGGTGTGTACCAGAATATTAATCCCTTGTTAATAACAAAAAGTTTATATATATATACTCCATATGAAACTACAATACAGCCCCAGTCCATATCAAGATAAAGTATGGTACTTCAAGGTAGAGTTGGCAGTTAAATCGATTAATCTAAATTTTAAATTCTCCGATCCATCGATTTAAGTTTTGAGAATCGATCTAATCGAAAATTTGGAAAAAGTAATAAATTCCTACTACTAAATAAAGGAAGATGTCTAGTGGTGGTACAAAATTTTAGTTTTTTAATAATCGTGAGCCGGATAAGCATTTGTTCTTGAAGAACTGTAGTTGGTTAATTGTTCTAAAGCATTATGAACTCTTGATTATATTATCTAATTTTTTTTTCGATTTGAATCGATTTATTTTTTGAATTTTCGAAATTAAATCCATTCAGTAAACATCGATTTATTTGCCCCTCTATTTCAAGGTAGAAACGAGGAAAAACTGCTACCTTCGGCATAACGAAAGTCTTATACATAAGACCCTATTTCCTTCCATCGTTCCAATACTAGTTATATACAGTGGTGCAGCGACATCAACGACGTCGGCAGAGAATAGGTTTAATTACACACCCCCACAAAAAAAAAATATCCCCCAAAGGATAGCGATATATGTATGTTGTCCTTCTAAGTCCGAATCCGAAGTTAAAATTTACGTAGCATGTTTGAGTTTCAACTTAACCTAAAAAAAACGAAAAATGTTTGAAACCCCAAAAAATAATGGGGCTTATGATCGGGTCATGCGATATATGCTTCTATATGTTTTTTGACGTTCCGAATCCAAATCTAATGATAAAACCAGCAAATCACCTTTTTAATTTCAACCTAAGCTAAAAAAAAACTTCCAAAATTTTTAATTTCAGGATTCTATATCCTTTGGGGGATATTTTAAGCTTTTTAGTTTTGTGAGGTTATGTCAAACTTCAGACGTGGTGGCGAAATACTGACATCGGATTCGGATTCAGCAACCCAAAATACATATAACTGCATATGCCGTTTACCCAGATTATCAAACTTTTTTTTATGGGCCTGTGTAATTAAACCTATTCTCTGCCGACGTCGCTAATGTCGCCGAAGCCGTCACTGCCGCTGTAGCTGCGCCGTTGTCGCTGATGGTGGCCGATGTTGTTGGCGTTCCCACGACTTGGACGGTGCAGTCATTCTGCTGATGTAGCGCACGTGGTGGATGCACTGCCGTCGTAACTGGACTGCCTATTCTTGCTGGGCTGTCGTTTGTTGTGCAACTTCTTGGTTCCTGTTGGGCTGGCATGTTCTAGTCATATTTCTTAACTCCTCTCCCTTTAGACGCAGACGTCCTCAGATGCGATGTAGAGGCGCTTCTGGGTTGGTCCAGCAAGTGTCTTTCGTTTTGTTCCTGGTGTTTCGATTTCCCTATTTAGCTGATGACCCCTGTGAGATAGCTTTTGTTTTGTTATCCAGCCAATTACCGCGATGAGTGCCAAGAGCAGAGTCCCTGTCACCGAAACGTTGATTGTTGCTGTCCTGGTGTTGTCGTCTCTTATCATCCCGAGCTTCTTGGTATTGTTGATATTGAATTCCTTTAGCATTTGTAGCGAAAGGACTTATTCCTTGCTCTCTCGTGCTTGTAGTTTAAGCACTGGGGGGTGCAGCCTCGGCGTCCGTCATCATCTTTGTATTTTACACGTCATTTGCTATGACGATTGTAGAGTTCTGGGATTGGACTAGGAACGTTCCTTCCAAGGCAGTCTCCTCCCTATCGATTCAGAAGAATGGTGCCGGTCAGGATTTCCGGTACATGTTGGCTATTGATGATCTTGCAGTAGCGGTGTAATGCATGTGTCGTTGCTTAGGTCTACTAGGTTTATTTTATTACAGATTGACTTATCGTTATGGGTTTCACAATTTTCTTTAAGGATATAATTTATTTGGCTACATTGAATAATTTTAGTGTATTTTATATTGTAAATTATTTTACCCTTTTTTATAGGTTTTAGAATTGTGTGTGTACAGGTTTCCTTATAAATTAAAGGTATGCTAATAATGTACAACACGCTTCTGTCGTTGGTGACTATTTTTATTTTGGAAAATTCTAGCAGTTCTTATAGGTTCATGAAAATAATCTCTTTATTGCATAGATTTTCGATTTGTTCAGTTTCATATTCTGAAAATATAATGGAATTTATGGTATCTGTTTTTGCCCAATCTATCGCATGGACCAAGATTTTGAGTTCTTCTTTAAGTATGTGTAATTTGTATTGCAATAGAGATTTTTTCGTCCATAAAATTTGTATTTTCTGACGTGGCCTTAATTATATTGTTCGTTATTCAGCTTAATTGCTATCATTCCCATATTTATTGTTATTATTATTTTATGTTTATTATTATTTTCGTTTATTATTATTTTCGAGTTGTTCGTTTATTTTGTTGATTATTATTTCTTTATCATGGTGGTGCGGTGAACCGGCCAACCATTTTTATGCCATTCCCAAAGCATCTATTGCTATTTTTTGTTTTTTTTAAGGTTTGAGTTTTCTTAGGTCTGATTACGATTTCATTTCATTTAATCTGTTTAATATGTCACCGAACGCGAATTCGTGTTCTTCAATGTTGAACACGTGGATAATTTTGAATGTCCCGTTTTGCAGGACGGCGGTTCCCGTTTTTATGGGAATGAGTTGGGAGTGGGTGTAGTCTAGTATGGTAACCCGTCCGAAACATGTTGGCAATAATTATTTTTGTGTACTATTTTCCTTCAATGTGTTTTTATTGTAGTGTTCCTATCCTCTTGGACTATTTCGTTTCTGTATCTCGGTGTTAGTTTCGACCCTAGCTTTTTATCTATCTTCACATAAACTGTTTCCCCTACTTCGTATTTCTTTATTGGTTTATTTCTTAGGTTGTGATATTCTAAATCAGTATTCTGTTTTCTTTCTTTCTTTCTGTTTTCAGATCTTTTTCCTAGCATCTTGAATTTCTTGGGGTTGCTTAATTGTTTTCCGAAAAATATGTAATGGTTTTTTTTTCGTTGTTGAATGAACTGACGTATTGTACTCTTCAACTGCTTTAAAGAGTAGTTCTTCAAATTTAAGTATGCTTTTGACTAGGTTAAGGCATCTCATTATCTCGGTTAGAGTTGAGTGAAATCTGTCGACTTGCCCATTGCTAGTGGAAGTGTAGGGCGGTGTCGTGTAGACTTTTGCTTGCAACTGCTCTTGCAAAAGAAACTTGATAGCTGCTGAATTTAAAGCCTTTTCGTTGTCCGTTACAATCTGCTTGGACATATCGGGCAAGTTTTTTTTTAAATGTCCACCAGATGTTCATCGGAATATGATATCAGGAGAAAAAATTGGTTTTTGAATACATTAATGGGGACATTTTCGACTGGTATCAAATTAGGCGAAGAACTTTCGTTGCCATGAACCGTTGCGATTGTACTATTTATTTGGGGGTTTGTTGGGATTCTGGAAAGAGCGTTGACTAGGACGTTAGAGGTACCCGGCTTGTATCTTAGCTCGTGGTTGTATTCCTCTAAATAGCTGTTCCACCTTTTGAGTTTCCAGTTCTTGGTTCTTTGAACTAAGAGCAAAAGTCAATAGTTGGTGATCAGTGTATATTATCACCTTGGCGGTACGGTAAAGGTACATTCGTAGGCTCTGAAGTGCCCAAACTATTGCTAGCATTTCTTTCTCATTTGCTGCGTAGTTTTCTTCGGTCTTCGAGAGCGTACAGGAAATGAAAGTTATCGGTCGGGATTCCTGTTCTAAAACGGCGCCTATGGCAAAGTTTGAGGCGTCCATTGTTAACTTGAATTCCTTACTAAAGTCTGGGTACGCCAGTATGACGTCTTGTGAGGCTAAAGTTCTTCTTATCCTATCAAACGCGCTCAATTCTATATTTGTTAAATTTGAAATATTTTTTGGGAGGCGACCATTCTCGCCTCTCAATAGGTTCGTCAGTGGTTTTGCAAGTTTAGCATAGTCGCGTATAAAACACCTCTAATAACTTGCCAAATCTAGGAAAGATCTGAGTTCCTTTAGTGTTGGTGGGGATCGGAAATTTATCTATTGCTTTTACTTTATCAGAGTTTGTTTTAACGTCTTTTTGTGAGATAGTGAATGCCAAGAAATTTACCTCCTCTTTGAAGAATTCACATTTGTCCATCTGGACTTTCATATTCGCTTTTTCTAGTGTGGCAAATATCTTATCCAAGTGCGTGGCATGATGATTCCTACGTGTTCCCTTAGAATATCGTCGAAGGCGCAATTAACGGTGAGTTTTTTAAACCGAAAGGTAATCTGGTGAATTTGAACTTTCCGCAGTTGATTGCGAACGCATTTTTCTATGTCCTTTTATTTATGCGGTATCTGGTAACATCCGCTTTTGAGATCTAAAACGGAGAAATTTTTATTGTCGCCTAATTGTGCGATTATTTATCCAATCTCAGGGATAGGGTACCTATCCGAAATATTTACGGAGTTGAGTTTTCGATAGTCGATGACTATCCTACAATTTTTTTCTCCGGATGCTTTGCTTTTTTTGGGGATTATCCATACGGTCGCGTTGTATGGTGACCGTAAAGGTTGTATTATGCCGTCTTGCAGCAATTGTCCCATCTATTATTCTACCTCGGGTCTTAAAGAAGTTGGATACGGGTAGTTTTTGCTATACACCGGTGCATCCGATGATGTCCTTATTTCCCCTATCACCCTGGTGGTGTAATTTAATCTTTCATCTGGGTCCGCAAATAAGTTCGAATGTTTCTGGGTAAGTGAATTTATAAGATTCTTCTGATGTTTACTGATTCTTTATGTTGTTTACTGATTGTGTCACCAGTTGTTTCACTCGGATACTATAATTTCCGTTTAATGTTAATATATTGTTTTTAACGTTAATAACCGCGTTTAGTTGTTTTACTGTGTCGTTCCCTAGAATGCCGTGAAAGGTCTTCAGTGTGGGCAAGAAGAAAAATTTGATGGATCTATCTCTGTTATTGAACAGAGTGAGAAAAGTATGGTGAGTTATTGGGGTTTGTCCCCCACAGAATTTGCGAAAAATTTCTCTTCATTCTTTTTTGAATTGAGATTTGGTTGGATGTAGTTTTGGTTGGATCCGGTATCTATGAGAAAACTTAGTTTGGTGCCATCTTCCATGACGCATTGGAAGTATGGCAGAGATGACCCGTTTAACCTAAAAAATGTACATTCGAAGCGTCGACGGCAGTCGATTCGCCTTCCGGTTCGTTTTCCTCAGATTGCTGGTCATACAGGCCCGTAATTCCCTCGGAATCGGCGCTAGCGAAATAGGCTTGTTCCTCAGGGTCAAGGTAGTAAAGGTCGCCCTCTACTCCCTCGGATTCCTCTCCTGGGACCCCCGTGGCAATGTGAAACTGCCTAAAGACTTTAGGAGGAAGTCCATTTAATGGGGCACGTCGTTTCCCAGAAAAGTCGTTAACATTGGGTCTATTCATGTAATTGACGTTGCCCGAACAAATGGAGCCGTCGATATGCATTGGTGCGGGTTTTGGTTGTGGTTTAGGGGCCGTTGGACGATGAGGCGGATAGAATTTCCGTGCTGGCTGATAGTTTTGATTCGTGGGTTACTGGGGTCGTTGACCGTGTTTCTGTTGCCGATCCCGGCCTCGCCATTGATTTTGTACCTAATCGCCAACGTCATCAAATAATATGCGTTGGTATTTTTCCTACCCTCGTACAAACTCATTATTCTAGATACGTTCTTCTTCCAAGAACCAAATTCTGTGCGGTTTCCTGAAAATTCTCTGATCAGTTTTGTTAGATCTGGTAATTTTTCGGATTCACCAGGTAGTGGGCCAATAAAGGGGACATCTGTTAACAATTGACTGTCCGTCTTTATTCAATAATTCCCCAATGAACTCCGTTCCGCGTAATGTCTCTTTGATGAGAGACACAATTACCTGTTTTAGTTTTGGGCTAGCTACCGGTGTGCTGGTGGCCGTTGGCTTGATTCCCCCCGGTTGTTCCCAGTTATCGGTACCTATATTGAGTGCAGCTAATGCACTTGCCAATTCTCTATCTTTCGACATGTTAAAGGCTGAAGGATTTACTTATTTCGAACAACGCGAGAAATAAAATCGTTTATTTTATCTGGATTTAACTAATAGATGATTTAGGTTTGTGGGATTTCTTTTTTGTTGAAATTTTAGTTTGAGTTAAATCTCGATGTATATTTCAATAGGTATTTTGTTTCGTTAAATTCTTTAAACTTATCGTATATTTCTTTTTAAGATATTGTAATTTTAGTTATATTTCGACTTATTTTCAATAGGTGTCTCGTTAGATTCCTATTTCTTCTTTCTTTATGTTTTTCTGTGTTTAAAATGATTTTTTTTTCTTTAATTCCTCTTTGTCAAAATAGTGTTTGTCTTTAAACATATTTTTCTAGCTTACGAGATAAATAGCATTTTCGGCGCCGTTCCCTTTGTCCCACGTTGGGCAGGGACGTAGCGATGTTCTGATGTGGGTGACTCGGGACCCTTGGTGGCACTGAGTTCCTTCGAAGGCTCCTGCGGACAGGCACTACAGGAGAGTCGGCGATAGTTTTTAGACCGGTTAAACCGAACCTTAGGATCTTTTTCGCACTTGTTGACTGAACGCAATTGATGTTATGGCTTCTTTTTTTTTGAAGGCACTGTTCGATTTTTGTCAGTTCTACTTTTTTCTACTTTGTACTTGTTTTTATTTAGGCAATGTTCACTGTGGCTTTTTTTTAGTCACTGCGACGCGAACTTGTAGCTGCTTCAGGTACTTTGACGTTACGCTTGATCCTTTTTACCAAGGTTCTGTTTACCGGTCCCTGCTCGGGCGCCAATTAAAAGATATTTTAATTTTCTTTAAAAAAAGAACACGTCAGATTTTATTGGTGTTATTTTTGGAACTAACTGGACTAAGTTGTACAATTAATAATTAAACCTATTCTCTGCCGACGTCGTTGATGTCGCCAAAGCCGTCGCTGACGCTGTAGCTTTGCCGCTGCCGCTGTAGCAGCGCCGTTGTCGCTGATGGTGTCCGATGTCGTTGGCGTTCCCACGACTTGGACGGTGCAGACATTATGCTGATGTAGCGCACGTGGCGGATGCACTGCCATCGTAACTGGAGTCAATGTGCCTGTTCTTGCTGGGCTGTCATTTGTTGTGCAACTTATTGGTTCCTGTAGGGCTGCGCTGTGCTTGTTGTTGTTATTGTGAATTCGGTGACTGTCTGCACGTGGCGGATGTACTGCATGCGATGGAGTCATGATCGGGTTTTGACAACAGACAAATGCTTCGGCCAGCACGCTGGCAGCCTGAAGTCAATTTTGTGATTCGCCATCGAGAGTCTAGAGACTGAGGCACAGTGGGCAAAAATATTTATCTTGCGGCGAAAATTTTACAACTTCCCAGTCGATCTAGGGGTGTCGATAAGCCATACTTAAACTACTTATCCGACTACTCCCTACATGGGTAGTTACCCTATTCACCCTAGGGTAAGCGAATCCTGAACCACTAAGTATAAACGAAATTAAATAAATGCCTACTTTTGGTCGCTTTTTTCGTGTTAAATTTCTCATATTTCCTATAATGTACATTTTTGTTTAAGTTGGCTTTGACAATTTTAAAAACAATTATGCTGAAAATGTTTTGCTTTGTTGATGATAACATCATTTTAGACAAATGTTAAGAATTCACCGGTATTGCCAATTGGAATTTATTTTGGATAATCTAATCTGAAGAATTGTGATGAATTTCTTAGCCAATTAAAGGCGAATTAAAAATTATTCTTAGATGAAATTGAGATCCACGAAAACTATATCAGAATAGAACTTAGACCCAAAGATTGTGATAGCCTAGCTAGAGCTAACAAAACTGAAAGTGGGAAGTTATTAAAAGTCGTGGACTTCAAAAATAGAAAGTATGGAAAATATAGGGTTTTAAAAAATGTCGCGTGTTCTGCTGTGGATAATTATATTTAGTAACTATATGTATATTTATGTATTCAGAATTTTGTATTTTAATTCACATATTTTGTCAATAAACTCTTAAACAAAAATATAATATAATTGTCACAACTTGTTTTTGATATTATAATTTTGCTTTCCAAAGATAATACAATTATGAGTTTTAAATCTATCTTCTCAAATCTATCTAAAATACAAAATTCTGAATACATAAATATACATATAGTTACTAAATAAAATTATCAACAGCAGAACACGAGACATGTTTTCAAAAGTTATAACATTTTTGCCGCAAGATAAACATTTTTGCCTATTGTCAAACTTCACAAGCAACGCATACATTCATACGCGAGATTGTGCATACATAGCACACATACATTCAAACGATTGGCTAGGGTAAAGAAATATGCCCATCTTCATTGTTTCGCTGTCGTTGTGCGACTACGTTGATGCCGCTGTTCGCTGGTTCTGGATTGCTCGCCAAAGAGACCCGATCGCTCACACGTGAAACACTTCGGGCCCTAGGGTCATAACAAACCAAAGACCATTTGGCAACTACTTTCCGCTCTATTTATGCAGTTTGTTGAAACTTTTTTTTAAATCTATTAAAACTATGAATATTGCCTCTGTTGTTTTTCGTAAGCGAAAGAATAATTTTCATTTGTTTCACTTGTCTAAATTACTTTTTTGAGTTGCCATCACTAAAAATTTTCGATATTTTTGCTACAATATTTGTTACGTGCTGGAGATTGAAATAATATTTCACTAGCTAAAATTTGACTTTGCTATTGTATTAATTTTTTTCTTACTATAATTTTTTTTTAGTTTATCTGGAGACAGTCTTTGGCTTTAAGACTCAGAGACAAGTTTGCGTAGCATTAGACAAAGGGAAGTACGGACAGACGGACGAACAGACACTGGTGATGCAATATATTTTATGGGGTCGGAGAAGTATCCTAAATTGTTTTGTAAACTCCTGGCCAAAAAAAAAAAAAAATACCCGTTGCAAGGATATAAAGAATAATTTAACGAGGCAGTTACTGCATAGTTGCATTTGGTATGCAATTTTGTCTTTTTTCCATTGTCATTTGTCTTATTTTTAAACCAGATTCGGATTGAAGGGATTTTATTGCATGGGATTTTAAATCGCGAATTGATTAAGTCTCGATTAACCATTGCATATTGGGCCAGCGAGCAGATTTTTCGACGAAAATTAAAGTTTTAAAGCTATGTTCTTGAAATTTCGTACATATGATAGTGTCGATGCATATAAAAACATATCCAAGTTTCAGACCGATCTGACGACACCTTCCCTAGCCGCCCATATGAGATAGGTTTCCTCTTATTCTTATTTGTACGGTAATTAATAATGCTTGCACTCGTTAAATTCAGCAAATGTTTTTAATTAATTTTTTTTAACACATAACCTTAATATTAATAACTAAAATATAACAATGCATTCAAAATGACTATAAATAAGTATTTTATATTTAAAAATGTTCATAAAAGTCGTGTTCTACATCAATATCTATTGAAAACGGATTTTCAGAGTCAGAATCTGAATCACTATCACTATTGTTAGCATCAAAATCGGGAACATAGTTATTATTGTTCATGTTAACAAAATTTAGCAAGTTTGGTGATTTCAAAAGTTCGATTACGTCTGCTGGTAGGGGTAGTTTATTTTGCTGGCGCAATCTTTTTGTTAGATAGATGCTCGACACAAGAGGATCTGAGGAATCCATTGCTCGTCTTGATGTAGACGGCTTTGGATTTGAAGACAACAATGAACTTACTGTTATAACGAAAGCCATTTGGTATGCTTTGTCTTAAATCTGGCCATATTTCTATTACAATTTGCCAAATTCTTTTGTATGTAAAAGTGAAAGCTTCTCACTTTGGTGTTGATTTCATCCTTTTTCTCCGTACTTTAGTCGAATTCTTTCAGTTCATCATAAATCCAACTCGAAACGAAAGATGCGCTACGATTGTTTTGTATGTAGATATCAAGCACTTGCTCATAGGCGAACTCAACCACAGCTGTAATATTAAGGATTATACACATCGGAGCAAAAAAGATTTTTAAAATTAGTTTACATACACTTTGCACTATAATGACACATAATTACTTTTTGGCACAAAATTAGTTATACTCCACAAAAGACGGGTTAGCAGGTTAGCTTTTTTCTACTTTTGGACAACAGGAATAAACACACATAAAAAACACATTAACAAACATGAACGAAATTTTTTTTAATACAAATATTCTACATACCTTAATCCTTCTTTTCCATAATTTTTGTGAAAATTGGTTAAACCACAAAAATTTTGGCACGCTCTTAAGTCAACAAAATTTTTCCTGCGCTTTTTAGTTTCGCACGCATGCAATCAAACAGCTGACTTAGAAGGGCTGCCAAAATTTCAGGGATGCATCAAAACAACTAAAATCTTTTGATATATTTTAGTCGAAGTATATACTATTCAAAATTTAATATTAAAACAGGTTTACTTTCTATGAAAAATTTGAATTTTCGTCGAAAGATCGGCTCGCTGGCCCAATGTGCATTGTCCCATTCAATGATTCATTAATATTACTGTTACAGTTATGATAAAGAATTTTATAAAAAAATAACAGATGATCTTGAATTAAATATAAAATACAATAAATATCTGAATTAATAACTGTTAATTTAATAATAATAACTTATTATAAACTATTTATAGATTACATGCGGATTCCAATGGAACAAATAAGGAGTTTACCCATGATTCAATACACAACATTGATACTAAGTTAGGTATCACTCCTATAGTTTTCTGCAGGGACCGTAAATAATAATTATGAGATTAAAAAAATCAAAGCTCTAGAAAGTCTCTGAAAAATGTGGGGAAAATCTTAGCGGCGAACACAAAAACCGCGTAAACTTTTTATCCAATTTTTAATTTAAAAATTGCAATGTAGATCATATATATTTAACAATATATAATCTAAGACTCTCGGTTCATGAGCAATTTCAATTTGATTTTTATTTATGATTTTTATAATAAAAAACAATTCATAACTCTTACTTTTTGATTTTTATTTTAAAAATCAAATATAAAATTTATAAATTGATTTTTATTTTTAAAACTCAAATATATTAATAAAAAATTATTTTTAAATTAAAAAATTAGTTTATAACTCTTATTTTTCCATATTTTTAATAAAAATTATAACCGTTACGGTCCTTGGTTTTATGTAATAAAAACTATTGATAATAAATACTAAAATACGGATACATAATAAAAAACGAATATAAAAAGTTGCATTACTTACATCATGTGCACGTATCTAATGTACAGTTTGGCATATTTTGTCATACAATAAAATAACAATATAATATATAAGTATTATTTATATTGCCTTGATCTAGATATAAGTTGCTGCCGTGTTTTCGCCCTAATGGTGGGAGTAGGCGTTGAAGCAATAATTCCATTTTAAATTACTTGTCGCTGGCTAGGTTTCTCGAACTCAGCAGTCTTTGCAAATAATGTTGCTCCTCCAATATTCGTTAAGCTAGCAGGTAATTTCGGCTCACTTCTTTTTGTTTCTGTATAAATTCAAATGATTATAATACATTAGCAATACATTTTATATAATAACGACTGTAAAACAAAAAAATTACAACCAGAACGCAAGACCAGCTTTGGCATGCCGATGGTCCGTTTCCAGTGGTTCCTATACACACCCCTATGTGCAGCATTTGCGAAGTGCCTATACACAAGTTCTGCCAACACACGTAACAGGATGAACACGTTCGTGTGCTGTTCGTGCTATGCTTTGTATTTTCGTTCAGTGCAGATAAAGAAAACGTAGCAGACTTTGTGCTTGCTTGCACCCCACAATCGCAATTGAAGAACGCAACTGTATGGTTCTATATGCTTGCAGGTTCTTATCTTCTTCGATCGTTCCTAATGCTCTAATCGTGCGGATTGATTGATTGCTTGTACGTATTCATTGATAACTGTAATAATGTGCAAGAAATGGGCCGATAGGTTGTTTGGCATCGGTCCGGCGGCGGTGCCAACATTCATCAAGATCAAGAGATCGACTAGTTTGCGTACCAAATGACACACATACGGACATACCTAGATCGACTCCTCTCAATGAAGATTTAGAATATTTAAGTCGGGTTTTGATTCATTTCGTCCATATTTTACAACTTAAACGCTTGATAAGGAAAAATAATGTTAAAAGTGCGTTCGTCAGCTAGTTCTTTAATTGAATGTCACATGCTGCAGCATTCCTGCAGTTTTCGCTTATACACACTCCATATCGCAAACAACAGACAGTCATCTCTGTCCCACGCCAAGCCACTTGACATTAAACGCACGACAACTGCATATAGTTTCACTCTTTTCTCAAACCGTTCTCGAACCTCCACGAACTCCTAAGACCACCTAGCAAAATAACGAAGTAAAGTGTACTCACCAATATTAATTCTGTTCTACCACTATAACACTACTTTTAAAAATTATGGACATGACACACAATGTATAGAGTTACAGATATCTCCTAAGGTGTGTTTTCAAACCCTATCCCCTGCAAGGGTAATCACATGTCAATCTACCTTTTTGGAATGACGATTCCTCGGGCATTGTTATTTTGAAAAAACTTCCGAATTTTCCAGGACAACTGGAGTATACTATCTCCTACCGTCGAACGGGGCTTCCAAGAGCTCTATTTTGTTTTCACTATGTTCTTTTAACTGAGTTCTCTCAACTCGGTATCTGTGGAATGGATGAATCTCAAGATCAATTACTAGTTCAATAAAGACAACAAAACAATTCTTACTTGTAATTTAAACTATTATTTTCAGAGATCAATGCATGGAGCTTTTCGGGACAAGTATCCAACATGTAAGTGTAAAGCAGATCAATAACTTCACCAGACACTTTAAAAATGTCCTCATAGTCATCGATGATTATTCTATAAAGTGAAACATTTAGTCACATTCAGAGTTATTTCATTCCTAATCAGTTTACTTACCTTATAACATTTATAGCATCGCTGAGGTTCCTTTCTTTGTATTCAACTGTTTTGTTCGAAGACTCACGCAAAATATTTGGTGCGAAAACTGTAGATAAATTTTTGCTATCCATTTTGTTGCCAATCATTTGAATGGTACCTTCACTAGAGTGAACATCATCACAATGAGCAGACACGTTCCCCAAAAACTTAAGTAGAACAAATATAGTATCCCGATGTGTAGTTGGCAGCAGTTTGACCAGGTGGGATATGGCCTCCAGCTGAAGCCGTCGATTTCGAATACCTGTTTAAAAGATAGTGAATTGTTTATTAAAATTGTAATTGTAATCGTATGCTTAATGAGCCTGTCAAAGAATTAGAGAATCAGATATCAGTGAAATTTATTGGCACCATACATAAGGTCTACAGCAATCAGAGTGCCGTATTGGCTGCTACAACCTCGAAAAGGTATAGCTAAGTTAGAACTCGCTGTGTATTTTAACAGGCCTTGCAGGCACCTAAAGGAAAGCACCCTCTTTAAACTATATATATAATAGTATGAGTAATAATAATAATAGCATTTGATTGATTGAGCCATCTTACGTTGAGTTTCCAAGAATGTTGTATACAATCCCTTGCAGAGAAGCGGCTCAGGTAGATCTCTTAAATACTCCTTAAGTAAGGAAGCGACATCGTGTGGGCATGTATCGACAGGAAAGCACATGTTCAAATTTTTATAAAACTCTTCGCGTAACTGCAATAAAGAATTCGATTAGATTTTGTTTGATATTCTTAGTTTTTGTTCCTCCTACTTGCTTGACATGCCTCTTAGATGATCTTACAGGAAAGGGGCCAATTTTCTGAAGCCCATGCTCTTCTAAATAGTCTATACAATTGAGTACGAACATAGGAACGTTCAGCCCATGATTACCAGAAGATATTGATTCTTTTAATACAAGTTATTTAAGATCAATTTCACTAACACTGCTCACATCCAATTGACTTTGTGAGATCGGTTGAGAATTGCCAACATTTTTGAAAAAGTAATCAACGCGTTCCGTATGCAATGATTTTGTAGGCAAGCTTTCACAGGAACGCACCTAAATATATTTAAAATATTGAAAGAATGAATTTATAAAAATAAGTAATGAGAAGTGCAATCGAGCGGTTAATGAGGAATTCCCGTGGCTCGAATCATCTCCAATTCGATTAGAATTAAAATTATTATTAGTGAAAGGGACTGTCCACTCTAACCTGACAAGAGCTGTTCTGCTCTTTTCCCTTATTCTTCGTCGACACATTAACGATCTGCGGTCAGGAACTGCGGAATTCAGGTGCAGATGTTTTCTTCTTATTCATTCAAAGGCAGGACAGTGGCAGAGCATATGCTCGTTGCCTTTGCATAGTCTACACTAGAGATGGTCGCGGGCAGGGCTGGGCCACGACAATTTTAGGCCCGGGGCCTTTTACAGTCGGGCCCCGGGGCTAGGGGTATAAGCACGGAAGGCCCGGCGTGCTTGAAAGTGTGATGGACATATATATTTTATATATATATTATATTTGGTTCCAACTCTACCAATGTATTAGTCTCAAGTTTGAGTTTGTCGCTAAGTAGTTGATTCGTGTCTTTTTTGGTGTTTTTTTTTTCGTTGACTGTCTCTATGTTTAAATCATTATGGATATCTTCGTTTCTAATGTACCATTCGGCTTTTGTGATTATTCTGAGCATTTTCAATTGCATTCGCTGAATTAGCCGTAAGTGGGATTACTGGCAGTTCCCCAGAGTTTTATTAAATACGTTCATATTGGTTTTATTATCGCCTTGTATATTACAATTTTATTATGTAATTCTAGTTTTGAATGTTTTCCTATTAGCCAATTAAGTTGTCAAAATTTGTTTTTTATTTCATTTCGTTTATTTAGTTAGCTGTTTCCATGTTAGCTTTGACTTACGAAATTTTTGGTTTGTCGTTTTATGTATATTACTTGTTGAGTTTTGTCTTTATTTATCTCAATACACCATCTTTATTTATCTCAATACACCATCTCGAACCAGGATACTGTTTGTGTCATGATTTGTTGTAGTGCACTTGCTGCTGCTTTTTCGTACGCGCTTGACTTAATACATTATCATCTGCGAACGTCGTAATCATTGATCCAGCAGTAGTTGGCGTTGGAATATCGGAGGTATATATCAGGTATAATATGGGCCTAAGCACACTACCTTGGAGAACACCCGCTGACACTGTCATAATATCTGAGCATTCATCCTCGAATTTAATATAGATATATCTGTCCGTTATATAGCTTTAAAGGATGGTATATAGGTTATACGGTAATATATTTCTTAGCTTATGCAGTAGTAATATAGAAATATCTGTCCGTTATATAGCTTTAAAGGATGGTATATTGGTTATATGATAATATATTTCTTAGCTTATGCAGTAGTCCTTTGTGCCATACATGTGCAAGTACACAGCATAGCAAAATTTCTTTTTGTCGAAATCGTCTGTTATTTTGTTCATTACTCGATGGAGCTGTTAGACAGTCGAGTGCTGCTTCCGAAAGCCGAATCAGTGAGGAGGTATTATATTTTTTGGCTTAGTGTTGGTTGGATTCTATCAAATAACACTTTTTCAAATACTTTTGAGAGGACAGGTAACAAGCTGATTGGTCTGTACGAACTTACAGTATTGGTGTTTTTATTTATTGTAGTTTTGGAACTGTTTTAATTTGGCCTACTTTCCAAGTTATGGGTATTGCAATCGAAGGATTCCGTTAAACAAGTTTCTAATATAGGTGATTATTGCGTCTGGTAGTTCTTTAAGAATTTTTCCTCCGATTAAATCATATCCGGGGGTTTTCTTGTTTTTAATTTGTTATATGTGAAATTTAATTTCTGCCTTTGTTATAGTTTTTATTGCACAATATAAGTTGGTGATTTGTGTTGGAAGGTAAATTTGCACAATTATACCGTACAGCGCAACACACAATACGCTGATCTCAGACAGAACCTGCTCCACTTCCTCCTCAAAGACTACGGCGCACTGCTTATTTGTCCTTGGAGTCGCCCTTGCCACCACGAATCCTACCGGTACGACGGGCAGCAATGAGACCGCCATTGCGACCGGCAGATGCGCCACGCTTGACTGTCGAGACCTTACCAGTATGTTGATGGTTACCACCACCGTGGGGATGCTATACAGGGTTCATGGCAACACCACGCACCTTAGGTAAGCTGTTGCGCTTCACCTTGTACTTGTGGTAGACACGACCGGCCTTCAGGATGGGCTTGTGCATACGACCACCGCCGTTCTCAATGTTATTGGTAAATAATGTTTTAAAATGTTCAGCATGAGTGTCTACTTTTTCTTAGTTTGATCTCGCCCATATGTTGTTGTTTCTTTTTATAGGTATAGTATAGTTGAGTTTGTCAAATTTTTGGTCGGTTTCCACAGAGAATAATTTGTAGACAAGAAAGTTTACATTTAAATATGCTATTTCAAAATCCAGTTCGTTGTTTGTCTTTAGTGAGATATTAATTTCCATTTTCTGTTCCAAAATGTCGTGAAACATATTCCAATTTGTCTTGTGGTTAAATAAAGGGGTCATTTTTGTTTTCTTCTAGTCCACAATGTAGTGTAATTACAATAATATTGGCGAATGGTCGGAAGAGAGATCTAGGCACGATTTTATTGTTAGGTTATATATATTATATTTCTTGTAATGCGGAAATCATTTAAATCCGGTAATTTATTGGTGTCAGTTTGCCAGTAAGTTGGCTTTTTTGATGCTTTTTTTAATTATTATTGCAGTACCAACATGGACCTTATTGTCAGGGTGATTTGTAGAGAAAATAGTATAATTAGGTATGTAATAAGCGTGGCTTACGACCTGCATTTGTTAATAACATTTTAGCTGACTCAAGGTCAATATCGGTTCGATTTCTGCATCATAGCTTATCTAGTCGATATTTTTGCCAAACACAACAAGAACACTTGTCAAAAGACAAGAAGCGGGCTTGAATGTACAATTGTTTCACGAAGTAGCCAACTTCGATCATCAGCATTCATCGCTGACTAACTTGGTGATCGAAAGCAGTTTCATCTCCACACTGCTAGAACTTGTTGGGAATTCTAGTGGTGCCGAAGTGGAAACCAATTCAATAAACCAAGCATGTCTTTTTGTTGTGTTTGGACTTAATACTGCATTGAATTCTTCTGCGAGAATTCCTGATTGCAGTTGCACTTACTTAAAAGGTGCATAAAGCTCTATTGGTGTAGAGCACTGTCCGGTGTGTCTACCGTTATTTGTTATAAGCGTGGCTTATAAGCGTGGCTTACGACCTGCATTTGTTAATAACATTTTAGCTGACTCAAGGTCAGAGTCAGCTAAAATGTTATTAATTAGGTATGTTTATATAGGTATTCCCAGTTGAGTGTGTTTCAGAAATGAGCACGACGTCAATTAGCTTTTCATTTAAGAATGTTTTTAGTTCAAGTAAATGGCGCGAAAGTCCGTTAGCATTCCAGATGGCGATTGTTAGATGTTTATTTTTCAAATTTAGATAATAAAAGCGTGACAATGTTCATCATATTTGTCATTTGGGCTATTAATTGTTTCATCATTTGTTCGTCAAAATCATTTTGTGCTGTTTGGCTTAATTGAGTTTAAAGAGGCTGTATATCAAGTACAATAGTAGATTAAGTTGTTGAGTTGGTTTGCTGGCTAATTACTTAGTTTTTATTTATGACTTTGGCATAGGATATAGCTGCCGTCTTTAAGCTTACAGAGTGATCTGTTGTACTGTATTGTGTCGTTTGATGATTTGTTTCTGTTACTGGTATTTCTTTTTTCCGAAGAACTGGGTAATTTTTGAATTTGCAGTGCTCTGTATACCATACAACCTTTATAGCTTGCAGTGTGGTTTTCATAGTTTTGTTTATTGTTGTTGGAGCGGGTATTGAGGTTGTAGGCGTTTTAATATACGCTGAAGATGAGCATATCGGCATTGAAGCATAGAAAACTGTAGTTGTTGTTGCTACAGTTGCTGAAGTTGAGGTATTGATTGCTGAAGTTACTAACAGCGGAAGAGTTGAGAGTGGGAGTGCGGCAGAGTTGAGTGAGTGGTTAGTGGTATAGCGGAAGTTGTTGTTGGCGCACTCCAATGTTGAGAGCAATTGTTGGATCTTCCCAATGCTGAAGAGCAAGATCGATCTCTTTCATCCCTTTGAGAGTGGAAGCTTTGATAATTGTTGGGGTAGTTTGATATGTGGGTGAGTGAGAGGTAGGAGTTATTTTTGTTTTGTTTAGCTTGAACCTCTCGCTTCTGATTTTGAGCGTCGGATGCGCTCTTATATTGTAACACATATAAATATTTATTAGCGTCTTTTCGCTTTTATATAATGGTTGCACTTGGGGTTGAATTTTGAACTTAAACTTCAATATTTACTGGAGCTCTGTTAAAAACACGTCCGTGTTTTGAAGTAATCAACTGATATTGTGATGTTTCCTTCTGATCCATTCAAAGGCTGGACAGTGGCAAAGCATGTGTTTGTCGCCTTTGCAGTCTTCAAACTGTATTCGAAGATAGACGTATAGTTCACAGTGAGATGGACACAGAATATAAAAGGTGAGTTTTTAGCTATTATCTTTTTGGCCACACTGGTTTAAACAGCAGACGTACGTTTCGTGTTTTGTATCACTGCCGAACATCTTCACTTTGGTATATAATTTAACCATGAATCGTCTTACAAACGAAAAAAGCAAATTATTGTATTTTATTATCAAAATGCGTGCTCTGTTAAGAAAGTACATTGCGCGCTTCTTCTTCCATTTTATGGTCAGTTTAATCGGTTCGGTGAACATTTTATTTCACGGTCGGGACCGGTCAATTGGCCTGGTCGCCTAGATCGTGTGATTTACCGCCTATAGATTATTTTGTTTTGTCGATATGTTAAATCGAATGTGTATACAGAGAAGCTCGCTTCAATTGACATATTGAAGGACAATATTCACGCTCAATATTTGCATGAAATAATCTTTAAACCACTAAGCATCTAACATATAGAGTACTCAAACAGCGAAAAGTAGCGGTCGAGTGGTTTTGGTGGATTATGACCCGCCGGCGAAGTGTTATACGAAGTGTTATACGAAGTGTTAAATGAGTGAGCATTTCAGTTCTCTTTGGTGAGCAATCCAGAAACAGCAAACAGCGGGATCAAGTCAGTCGCACAACGACAGCGGAACGATAAGCATGCGCGTACTTCTTTGTGCTGTTCGATCGTTTCCATGTGTGCGTGTATGTATGCACGGCCCGCGTATGAATGTATGCGTGGCTAGTGAAGTTTGGCAATTTAACATTTAACATTTTTATGTTTGGTATCCGCGAGCCCCTGATTGTTGAGAGCCCTTGTTGTACCGCACACCCTGCATACTCTTAGCTACGGGCCTGGCCAGCGTGAAATCAACTGTGTGTTTGTTTTTGACTTTGTCATCGAGAACTAAGAGACCGAATTACAGTGAACCAAAATTGTTATTTGGCGGCAATATTTTAGCATCAGAAAACATGTGTATTTATGTTTAATTTTTGAGAAGATGGATTGAAAATTCATAATTATATTATATTAGGTTAGGTTATATCGGCAGGCCCCCGGGGCCTCACATAGATCAGTATGATCCTTAGTGTTGCCGGATAAGTGATGGAGGCTGTTAATTTATCGGTTTAATTATCCCAGTCTAGTATGCTGGTTAGTTTGGCAAAAGCCAGGAGTTTTTGGGGTGCCAGGCCCGCTGCTTCTCTCAGCGATGCAAGCAAGGGGCTTCCAAGGCATTTCGCTCTCGAAGTCATGAGTGCGGGGCAGGCGCAGATGAGGTGTTCCAGAGTTTCTTGTACTCCTGGTACCTTGCATTTCCTGCATTCTTCGTTGTCGGTAATGCCCAACTTCTTGGCGTGCGTTGCGGTCAGGCAATGACCCGTGAGTATACCCGTCATTATTCTACAGTCTCTTCTCGGGAGCTGAATGACATATTGGGTCAGTTTCGTATTCACATGATTGCACATAGTGCGTGTTATCCTACAATTTGTTGTGTTGTACCACCTTCTCCCTGATATTGCTGCAGCGCTTTCTTCTAAGAAAGCTAAGCTGTGGCTTATCGATCGTAGCGGTATCTTCAGGTCTTCAATTGTCAGTTGTCGAGATTCGGCACCTTCCTTCGCTAGCCGGTCTGCCATCTCGTTTCCGTCAATGCCCTGGTGACTGGGAACCCAAAAGATGCGCACCTTCGAGCGGCTGCTTAATGCATCAAATGCTTCCCTGCTTGCCAGTACACTTCTGGAGCTGATGACATAGGATTGCATGGATTTGAAGCCGCCTGACTGTCGACAAAGATGTTAACCCGATTCTTGTTGAGCGTTGTCGCAAGTTCTGCAGCCTTCTTTATAGCGAAGACCTCCGCTTGGCAGATGCTACAGTAATCTGGCAGCTTATACGACATTTGAATGGGCGGGTCTGCACAGTAGACCGCGGCGCCTACGCCGGTTTCCATTTTTGGTCCGTAAATAGCTTTGTTGCTTTCCGATTTTCCAATCTTCATGTCCTATTAGAGTGGGCGTTCTGGAGAAGTTGTTTATTGGGGTCACATAGTCCGTGCTATTGAGTGACTCTCCTCCTACTTCACCATGCCCGTAGTTTGCGAGGGCCATATTGCCGCTAGCACAGAGACGTTGTGCGGTCTTTTGTGCTAGTAGTTTGGCCTGTATGTCGATAGGGAGAACTCCAAGTATCACCTCCAAGGCCTTTGTTGGAGTAGATCTCAGTGCCCCAGTAATGCACATTAGTGCTCGTCTCTGTACCCTTTCCATTGTCAGGAGGTATGTGGATTTCTTAGTGGCCTTCCACCATACTAGGACACCGTAGAGTAGTATTGGACGAACAATTGAGATGAAGATCCAGTGCATCAGTTTGGGAGACAAGCCCCATGTGCTACTTTGCATCTTTTGCGATGCATATAGTGCACATGTGGCCTTCTTTACCCTTTCCTCGACATTGGTCTTCCAGCTCAACTTGCTGTCCAGTACTATTCCTAGATACTTCACGCTCTTTTTTGGCTCGAGCACGGCCCCGTTTATAGACGGCGGAGTCCATTGCGGTATCTTCTATCTCTCGGTAAAGAGAATTAGATCCGTCTTGTCCGCATTAATACTGAGTCCAACCTCCATCGCCCACTTCAGTACTTCTTTCAGTGTACTGTCCATGACTGAGCTGATCGTCGTTGGACATTTGCCCACGATAATTATGGCTATGTCATCTGCATAGGCGGTTATCTTTGGGGCTTTCCGTTTAAATTTCTTTAGTATGTCGTTCACCACTAGGTTCCACAGTAGCGGCGACTGCACTCCGCCTTGCACCTGAGATATCCAGGAACGCTCCTATTGCGAATTCTTGGTGGTGTAGGGCTTTTTCGATGGTGGCTACTAGGGAGTGTAGCGCCGTTTCCACCGATTTTCCTTTTGTGTAGGCGTGTTGGTTGGGTTCTGCGAGTTGGTTCGTGTCTCCTCTTATATGCAGATCCAGAATTTTTTCCAGGGTTTTAAGTAGGAAAGAGGTGAGACTTATCGGTCTGTAGTCTTTCGGTTGCATGTGACTGCATTTTCCTGCTTTTGGAAGGAACACAACACGCCAGCCTTAAACATGCTTTGAATATTGTTTCCAGCCATGGAGTGACATTTTCTTTAGTCTTCTGCAGCATGGCTGGTATTATGCCATCTAACCCAGGAGATTTGTAGCTCTCGAAGGATTCTATGGCCCACTGGATTTTATGATGTGTGATTATATTCCCAGGTATGTCAAACACTGGGTTCGTGTGCACTGATTGCTGTGTATCTAGTGCATCTGTGTAGCCAGGGAAGTGCTCATTTAAAAGGGCATTCGTCGCTTCCCCGCTGTTATTCGTCCATTGGCCATCGCTAGTTCTTAGTTGGCTCTGAATTGCCGGTTGGCTTGACAGGAGCTTCCTAAGTCTGGCGGTTTCCGTGACCTTTTCGATACCAGAGCAAAAGGATCTCCATGAGTTCCTCTTGGCTGTCTGGACCTTTTTCTTGAAGTCACGGAGCCTTGTCCTG
Source organism: Zaprionus davidi (assembly GCA_018903715.1). Classification (NCBI taxonomy): domain Eukaryota; kingdom Metazoa; phylum Arthropoda; class Insecta; order Diptera; family Drosophilidae; genus Zaprionus; species Zaprionus davidi. The sequence continues at coordinate 13,340 of JAEIGL010000137.1, read as the reverse complement.
TATTCGTCCCATACAATATCTTCGTTTGCTTGTTTGGCTAGTTTGAAGATTTCTTGTAGGTCGGTGCGTTGTGCCTTCAATTGTGGGTTCCACCAGGGTGGTCTTTGTTTCCTTCTTGTTATTGAAGTCTTGCACATAGCGTTAAAAGCTGAGGTTAGGTGGTGACAGAGAGTCTTCACGGACTTCTCAATATCCACCGTTGTTGAGATTAGTGTTGGAGTCGGGAGTGTCCTTGTCACTTTGGTCTTAAACATATCCCAGTTGGTGTTCCTGGGATTTTTGTAAAGACTTTTTGTCACTGTGCACTCAAATTTAACTTCGAACTGGATATACCTGTGGTCCGAGAAGGAGGGTTTGCTAAGGACCCTCCATTCCGTGACTTCGGTATTTGTTCCTGACGCGAGTGTTAAGTCTATAACGCTAGATGAAGTGGGACCTACGTATGTGGGTTCCTCTCCCCTATTAGCGATCTTAATATTATATTTTAACAAGAAGTCTAACAGTGACTCACCCCTATTGTTGACGTCCTTGCAGCCCCATAGGATGTGATGCGCATTAGCGTCGGCGCCTATCACTAGGGGTTGCCTCTTCTGGCTCACCTCCCGGATCAGACGCTCCGTTTCTTCTGTCGGCGATTCCCTGTCGTGCGCTAGATAGCAGGACGCCATCAACAGTGGTTCGTCCCTGCTTCCCTCTAGCACTATCACCGTGATGTCGTCTGTGCTGTAATTAGTCATAAGGTAAGCATAGATGCCTTTTCTTACCAGAATTGCAGTTCTAGCTTTACTTACGGTAGTTGAATAGAAGATGGAGTAGTTGTTCGACCCTAGCCCGGCGATCTTGTTGCCCGATGCGATCCAGGGCTCCTGGACTAGGGCCACGTCGACGGACTCCTCCTCCAGGGTTAGGAGGAGCTCCGCCGACGCCAACTTGCTCTTATGGAGATTCAGCAGGATCAGAAGGATCCATAGCTTCATGGCTATTTTCGGACTCTTTCAGCTTGGATGGGTTGGCTATTATGGTCAGGTCACCATCCTCCTCCGCTTCGTCCTCTATATCGAGGCTATTGGCCGCGTCTGTCAGTGCCTCGAGGTCTTTTTCGACCTCACCGACCTCCAGCGTGTTGGCATTAGTGTCGTTCGGGTGGCGCTTTTTGAGTAGTAGGTAGACTTTTCCTACTCCCCACGCCATCTTCCCGAACCTCGGGTATAGCATATCCTCGGCCTCCTTGTTGATTATATTTTGTAGAGCAAAATTCTAATACAAAAAAAAGTTGTAACAATTATAATTTTTTTTGTATATGAGTTTATGAGTTTACCAATACTGACAAAATTTATGAATTAAAATAAAAAATTCTGAATACATTAATATGTAATTACTAAATAAAATGATCCTCATAGAACAAGTCATATGTTTTCAAAAGTTTTAAAATTTTCGCTGCAAGATAACCATTTTTGTCCACTGTGTCTGTCTCTAGGCTCTCGACGCCGAAACACAAAATTGACTTCAGACATCAGGCGCTGGCCGAAGCATTTGCCTATTGCCAAACTTCACTAGCAACGCATACATTCATACGCGTGCCGTGCATACATACACGCACACATGGAAACGATCGCACAGCGCAAAGAAGTACGCTCATGCTTATCGTTTCGCTGTCGTTGTGCGACTGACTTCATGCCGCTGTTTGCTGTTTCTGGATTGCTCACCAAAGAGAACCGAAATGCTCACTCATATAACACTTCGTATAACACTTTGCCGGGAGTTCATAATCCACCAAAACCACTCGACCGCTACTTTTCGCTGTTTGAGTACTCTATATGTTAGATGCTTAGTGCTTTAAACATTAAATAATATGCACCGTACTATCGATTCAAATAAACATTTCATGCATTCCTCTCAATTTTATCTGTTTTTGTTTGAAAAACTTTGGTATAGCTCTTAAAAAATCACCCTTTATATACTTTGTTCGCTCTGTCTTGGGTCATTCGGCCTGTTACATATTTCACACATTTCGAATGGCCTAAGGGTGTAATAGTAGTAGTATTAGTAATAGTAACTTGCTGTAATACTTTATACTCACATTGTTGTGTAGTTTTCCAACTGCCCGTCTGACACTATTATCGTTATTATGAAAAAATGACATCAGTGAATGCTTCGATCCAACTGTTGTTGCCTGTCGCTTTTTGTCTCTCAGTAGACAGTTTTCCAGAGATACGAGTATACCAAATAGAAAATCGTATCCACCTTTCGTACAATGAGACAAACACAAATTAATATACTAGTTGTAATTTACATAATTTTATAATGATTATTTATATTCTATTTGGATTGTACAACTGCATTTTGCATAAATATTTATTACTATAATTACTCTATATGGGTAATAAATATAGCTTACTCTGTTCATATTTTTTTCCAATATCGAAAAAACTTGTTGTGAGCGCTCTTTTCCTTAATAAAACTCGTCTTTTGTGGACATTTGATTCTAAATCTAAATTAATAATAAAGTTGTCCGATATTGATGTAATAAAAAATGAATACAAAGGATATGGGTTAAAATAAAATAAATAAATAATTAAAGAAAAATACTAGCTTTCATATAGTAACCATCAAGTGGGCCGATTAATCCAATGGCAGCTATATGTTAAATGATTCCAATTTTGATAAAAAAACAAAAATCGGCCGTTAGTTTCTATAGCTGCTACATGATTTGCCTATCTGATCTGGCTCATTCTTACTTATGGTATGTCTGGTATCGTACTTACGATAGTTATCGATAAGTTCATAAATGTAACGCAATATATTTGCAGCACTGAAAAGCTGATTAAGAAAAGTACTACAAGAATGAAATAATGTATATATGTAGAATTTCCCCATCTATAATTTGATGTTACAATAAACTAATCTATTAAATCTATTAAACCTGTTTAAAACCTGGCCCTGATGCAGTTCCAGGATGTGTTTTAAGATTTTGTGCTGACTCACTTCTAAAACCAATTTTTAAGCTACTTGACTTGTCACTGTCTAACAGTTATTTTCCACCTATTTAAAAAAACTCTTTTTTTTATTCCTCTTCACAAAAGTGGATCTAACCATGATTTGAAGAACTATAGGTGTATATCCAAATTGTCTGCAATACCTAAGATTTTTGAAAAAAATCTTACGGCTCAGTTAACCTTATGAGTAAATCAATAATTTTGATGTATAGTGATCTTGCACGTAAGTTCCTCCAAACAGATCTTGATTTGCTTGGTGCAGGCATAATCTGCTGCATCTTAACTGTTTCAAGTGCAAAGTTATGTCATTTTACAGAGGTAGCTATCACGTCTTCAACTATACATTTGATTTAAACACGCTTTCAAGAACAACCGAGGTAAACGGTCTAGGTATTCTCTTTGATCATAGATTGAAATTTGATCGTCACATTGTACAAATTGTCAATAAGGTATTTCGAGTACTTGGTTTCGTAAAATGATGGGCCATAGAAATTAGAGATCCTTCTACGACAAAATTACTTTACACTTTTCTTGTTCGTCCAATTCTTGAATATGGTTCTTGCGTGTGGTCGCCGCAATATCAGATTGAGAATTGAGTCTGTTCAAAAGCAGTTTTTACTTTTCGCTTTGCGTAGTTTCAACTGGGTACCAGGTGTAGACTTACCACCTTATTCTAGTAGACTCCTTCTTATTAACCTACCTTATCTTATTAATCGTCGTATCATGTTAGGTGTCACGTTTCTTTTTAAACTAATCAAGTACGACATTGATTCGCCTATTCTGCTTAACCAAATGTATTTCTGTATTCCTTCTAGAGTAACTCGTAATTTTTTGACACTTTCCTTGGACTTTTGTCATAACATGATCGAGTTCTCTGTGCTGATTACAATAGACTGTTTAGAGCTTTCAATTCAGAGTCCTCCCTTAATTCGGTCAAACTATCTATTCTTAACTACTTAAAACTTAACAGAAATTAACACTAACCCACCGATTTGATTGGGTTTTCCCCAATCCCTTTGCAACAAATGTTGGATCGGTTTCTTATTATTATCCCAGTTTAAATTTTAATTTTTAAATTTAATTTTAATTTAAATAAAATAAAATATTAATAATATTTTAATTCATTTACATTTCATTACATTCATTCATTTAAAAATTATTATTAATGTAACAATTTTAATTCTTAAATTTTATTGTAAACTCTTTTTCCAGTCGACTACCATTAGTCAACATTAAATAAATAAAATAAACGCAAAACAGGTTTATATTTAAAATTAACATATATTGCAGCAGAACTTGTATTGGCCCTAATATTTATTTCCTTACTGTTGGAAATTCAGTTGGCAACCTTACTTGTTCGTGTCCTCTGGTCACACAAAACTGTGCAGTCAGTAGTAATCGTCCGAAAGCCTTGCTATGTATAACGGCAAGAGCGCTCCCCAACAAATACAACAATAACTAAACTCTGTACATCCATAAACTAAATAAATCTTGAAATATGAACACTTACCTATATTAGTTGCAATATTCAATTCTCTTATTTTTTCAAGAGCAATTTTCATTAACGATTCTGTCTCAATGTCTGATAATTTCTCTAAAGATGTCTCCGTTAATTGTATATACTGGCCTTGATTGGATATCCATGTGCAATTTTACTACATTATTAAGATTTGTATTAATTTTTATTTTTTATTATTTATTAATATTATATATCAGTGACCGTAAATAATAATGAAATTAAAAAAACAGAGGTCTTAAAAGTCTCTAAAAATGTGGAAAAATACTACCGTGCTAGTTTTTATCGGCGAACACAAAAACCGCGTAAATTTATTTTTCCAATTTTTATATTTGATTATTAAAAATAAAAATCAATTTAAAACTTTTATATTTGATTTTTAAAATAAAAATCAAAAAGTAAGAGTTATGAATTGACTTTTATTATAAATATCAGAAATAAAAATCAAATTGAAATTGCTCATGAACCGAGAGTCCTAGATCATATATTGGTAAATATATATGATCTACACTACAATTCCTATTACTATATATATATATATATGTATATGAATTCACGGTTTTAGACAATGGTTTAGACTTATTAGCGACCTAAGTTCAAGTGCAAAATATATAAAATACATAAGAATTTCAATTTGATTTTTATTTCTGATTTTTATAATAAAAATCAATTCGTAACTCTTACTTTTTGATTTTTATTTTAAAAATCACATATAAAAGTTATAGATTGATTTTTATTTTTAAAAATCAAATATAATAATAAAAAATGTTGTTTAAATTAAAAAATTAGTTTATTACTCTTATATTTCAATTTTTTAATAAAAATTATAACCATTACGGTCCCTTCAGCAAGCCTTCAAGGTTCATGGGTTCGGTTAAAAATTGTAAAATTCATATTTAACTGTCATTTGATATTTGAAATGGCAGATTCGAAAAAAATAAACACATTTTCCAAATTTCAATGACATATTCTAAATCTTTTTGCTGAAAAATTCCAACTGATATTGATGAGTTACCTATTCTAACCTATCCTATTAGTTATACCTAACTTAGTAAATACCATCTACTTACTTAAACAATTAACATTTGAATTTCCATTTTTTGACAGGTATTGAGAACTTGTAGATTCAGCAGAGGTAGCGTGCCAAATGTTTGAAAGAAATTGTTAACTGGAGTTGAGAAGAGCGCTGGCAGTGCGTCCAGTTTTCTCCCGCAAATGCGAATGATATTCACTGGACTGGCTTGCACTTGTCGGGGATGTGGGTGCCGATTTGCAAATTAGCTGGTGGGTTATGGTGGTGGTACTTTTAACATCATTGCTAGCTTTACATTTCTGATCATAGTCCAGCTTTTTGCGTATTCGCTCATCCAGATCCTTTTGCCAAGCAATATGTGCATTCAGCAAGTTGCTTGAATCTTGAATGCCCCGTATAAAATCTAAGGCGATCACTGCCCAAGCATCGAATGTCTGTACGGCCTTACTGTTATCATCATCCATGCCCGGCGGATTTATTTCACCTTTTGTCTTAATATTTCTCAAGTTTCGATCGTAGTTGACCGACTTGAAACGATTCGCGTTCGCGTCGTGTACACTCTTCTTGCGCGCCATTCGCAAGTACCTCTTTATCGTATCGCTAACGGACTGCGATATATCCTCATTGTCTATGGAGCTTTTGCGACCTAGTCCCGCTGCTGCTAGTTGTTGTTGTTTCTCCTCCTTCATATCATCTTCGGAAGTCAGCTCTAAGAATTGTTTGTATTGTTCTGCGAGTAATTTAACTTCGCTTAATTGAATAAAATTTGTCTGAGTTCCACAGGAATTGGTGCTTAGTCTATAATTGGTGCCTATATTGCCATTAAGTTGCTGTGTTTCCGGCTGTTTTCGTTGACGATCCGAACAGGATTCATTTGTATTTTGATTATGATTAATTTTGCATTTGCTAACCGTACTAATAGCATTCATATTAAACTGTGTATCTTTGGTTACTTTTGGCATAACATCGTGCAAATCTGTATTCCGCGGCAGATTCGACATTGAGGAAACACGTCCCAAATTTGTCGTTGTTTTATTTGTGAACGACGTTGAGTTGAGCAATCGATGTAACTGCTGTTTCTTCAATGTATTATAAATCTTTTTCAGCTGCCTTTTATCCTCCATAATTGCAGGGGCTATTCCCGTATACATGTCTATGCCCACATAATTGGAGCTTCTGTTTAATTCCCTTAGAAGATTTAAAATAATATTGGCAGAGTCTGTTTCAATATCCTTAACATCCATTGAATTCGGATCAATCGACTGATTTGTTGGACGGCGAGAGCTGGGGGACGCCGTTTGATCGGGTCTTACGGTTTTTGTACCCAACAGCGCCGTCGTCTTGTATGCCTCACGAATTTTCAGATAGCTTTGTTAGATCTCAATTGTTTGTTCAATATTTTTATGTCTTAATAGTATCTTGAGACGTTTACTTGAATGATTTGTGGCGCCAGGATACGAAGCCTTGCTTCGCCATAATATAAAACGCGGCTCCATGGTATATCATACTGGTATACCATGGTATACCATACTGAAGACCATCTGGGAATAGCTTGCGACCTGCATCAACCAACGTTCGCGTTTCCTTTCTTTATCCTTAATATACGAACGTCGACGAACCGAAGACGACGACACAAATGCAAAAGAAAGTCTATTAACGGGGTTTAATCTGTGACATTCCTCTGTCTTAACAGGAGAAACCAAGTTCAACTTCGAACTTTGATGTGGAACCAAATCTGTATTGCATTGTATATCTTCATTCAGCTGATCGAGCATGTCGTCCAATGGACCCGATCTTTTCTTTACCACTGTCACAGGTCGCCTCAAAGTGTTTGCTCCATTTTCTTTTTCCTTTCAATTTGTGTCCATTATAACTTTACTTTATTTTATTTTCTTTTGTGTTTGATATAAGGATTCTGTGGATTGCAGTGCCTTTATATCTTTAGCTGCTGTTGGCGTCGATGGAATCTGAAACAAACATAATAATTGAAAAGCTTCAGCGTTTAATATTAATATTTATTGTCTCTGTTATCTAGAGTTCGATCTCAATCAAACTCCGCTTCAGCTCCAGCATTATCGTATAGTCCAAAATTGGCAAGTGCGCAGAGTAACTTTAATTATTTATCTTATAAATACAAAATGCATTCTAAAGTTTTTTTGAATAAATAAGGAAACATAACATTATAGATTTGCTAAAAGGAGTCAGATCAAATTATAATTTATATATCATTTTATTTTGATTGTACTATGAATGGGACGATCTTTTATCTTAAATTTTTAACAATTGTCGAAAGGTTTAATGTTCAAATAAATTAAGATTGACAGTGAATGTTACAATTGTTACTGTTTTTTTTATAAAATAATATAATGAACAGCCCCCGCTAAAAAAAAAACCAGAAAGAAAGGCCACCGCCGGCGTGCCGAAGGTCCTATTACCTATTCAATACTCGTAATATATAATCAATATAAAGGTAAAGCAAATGTGAACCTAACCAATTTTTTTTTGAGAGAAAAGAACCGTTAATAGTAATTGATTTTTTAATATTGTTTTGGAGACGCGAAAATGCATTGATGCCCACGGTAGATTGGGAAGCCCACCACATAATTTCCTTTAGTGTCAATAATTTCCCTTTTTCACTTAAAACTTCAGAAAATCCTATAACAAACAAATTTTAAAACAAACACATACATATCTATGTATATATGTCCATTTACAATATATACAAACATAGATGGGTATATGTAACACGTGTTTTAAAAATCGACTTCATAGTCATACGTTCATGCACTAAGCAATGAACACATAGAGACGTCAAACAGCTCTAAAGCAGTTTGAAGCTGATTTTTTGGACCTAGTACCCCAGGAAAGAAGAAGAACAGAACAGCTGTTCGACACTCAGTACAAACTGTGAATAGCATCAAAACTGCTTCAGTCGCACAACGACAGCGGAACGATAAGCATGCGCGTACTTCTTTGCGCTGTGCGATCGTTTCCATGTGTGCGTGTATGTATGCACGGCCCGCGTATGAATGTATGCGTTGCTTGTGAAGTTTGGCAATAGGCAAATGCTTCGGCCAGCGCGCTGGCAACCTGAAGTCAATTTTGTGTTTCGGCGTCGAGAGCCTAGAGACAGGCACGGTGGCCAAAAATGGTTATCTTGCAGCAAAAATTTTAAAACTTTTGAAAACATGTGTCTTGTTCTATGAGGATAATTTTATTTAGTAATTACATATTTATGTATTCCGAATTTTTTATTTTAATTCATATATTTTGTCAATATTGGTAAACTCATATACAAAAAAAAAAATATAAATATCACAATTTTTTTTGATATTATAATTTTGCTCTACAAAATATAATATAATTATAAATTTTCAATTCCTCTTCTCAAAATTTAAACATAAATACACATGTTTTCTGATGCTAAAACTATTGCCGCCAAATAACCATTTTGGGTCACTTTAATTCGGTCTCTTAGCTCTCGAAGACAAAAACAAAAAAAACACCCAATTGATTTCACGCTGGCCAGGCCCGTAGCTAAAAGTGCGCAGGGTGTGCGGTACAAGAAGGGCTCTCAACAGTCAGGGGCTCACGGTTACCAAACATAAAAATGTTATTAATGCGGACATATTTGTAAAATTTAATTCCTTTGGTAAACACAAATATATTTATTAATTAATGTAATTTAAGTAGGATTCCCTGATATGTATTGCACAGGGGCCCGTAAAACCCTCACTAAGGCCCTGTGCCTCATTCTGTAGGCTCTCGACGCCGAAACAGAAAATCGACTTCAGGCTGAGTTTTGATTTTGATGCTCTGTTTGTACTGAGTGCCGAACAGCTGTTCTCTGTTCTTCTTCTTTTCTGGGGTACTAGGTCCGAAAAATGAGCTTCAAACTGCTTTAGAGCTGTTTGACGTCTCCATGTGTTCATTGCTCAGTGGTTTTATATTATATTTATAATCCATAAGAGCGAACGTAGACTGTGGTGTAGAAAACAAAAATTAAAACATACAAATTATCTTTCTTTTTACATATTTATGCATATATAGATATACATAGATACATATGAATCTATATACATATATGTACATAATTTATGCATAAATATTTATAAACGCACTTGTTATTGTTATTAATGTTTGTAAGGGAAAAATCGTTACTAATTTCACTTTACTAATTTCCTAAAGATCTTTAATATTAAATACCAGACATGAAGAGGTGGAATGGAATACATCAAAAATCGTTGTTCTTATTTATGTGCATGTTGTATCAATTTTTGAAACTGTATACATACATATGTACATATTTATATTTATATATGTATGTATATTCTCATGTATGCATACGTTTATTCTGAGTTACATACATACATATGTGTATATACATAAATATAAAGAAATACTTACATACCGATGTACTGAGTTATATAAACACAGACGGGTAATTTTGAAATACTAGCATAGTTTAAACCGATACATATACATATGTATGTATAATAAATTATGAAAACATCAGGGATCGGGTGCGGGTTCTGCGGTGTGGTGTTTTTTAAAAACAATTTCTGAAATATCAAAACGGTATTGTATTTAATAAATATTTTTAAACGATTTCTTTTACAAATTATAATCATATTTCCATATGGAACTTTTTTATTTTAACACGCACAACCTTGAAAAGAATCGAGCGATCATAGTCAATACAAAAAAAAAACTAAAGATTATACATATGTATATGTTATGTATCTCGCAACATTGAAGTGTATAGCTGAGTAAACTTTAATTAACAGTGAAATGATGGGAACATTTTTTTTTTAAATTTTAAGAGAAATTAATAAATCGCAGTGAAACTGACTGATTGGATTAAGAGCGAAAGATGGATACATAGACAGTCAGTCATGTGTTATAGAAAGATTTTACAAAAATACCAAATATTTTATATTGCAATAGTTTCAAGTGAACTTGCAAATTAAAACCATATTAATCCGAAACTGTGAACATATTGACATTTTTGGCGTTTTATTGAGAAATTTTAAATATATGGATAAATGATACAACTTGGTTTGTTTACAAAATATGGACATGTATGTACGGCCCGCGTATGAATGTATACGTTGCTAGTGAAGTTTGGCAATAGGCAAATGCTTCGGCCAGCGCGCTGGCAGCCTGAAGTCAATTTTGTGTGAGCGTTCAGCTCTCTTTGGTGAGCAATCCAGAAACAGCCAACAGCGGCATCAAGTCAGCAGTGTTGCCAACTTTCCAAGACCTGAAATAGCTAAATCACGGTCCAGAAAAAGCTAGAATCCGCTAAAAACAATTTAATATAGCTAAAAAAAATAGCTAAACACTTTTATTAACGTTTTTTTTAGTCTTTATTAAAATTACTCCAAAAATATAGTGGTTTCATCTATATCTGCATAGTTTGCGTCTTCATTTGTATAGCTTTGGTTAGTTCCAATAAGTTTTAGGTAATTTGGAGGAACTATATAATTGTGGCAGCATTTATTTTCTCTTAAACTAAAATGTTTTGAACATGGAAGCACTAAGCATCGAACATATAGAGTACTCAAACAGCGAAAAGTAGCGGTCGAGTGGTTTTGGTTTATTATGACCCCCCGGCGAAGTGTTATACGAAGTGTTATATGAGTGAGCGTTCGGCTCTCTTTGGTGACCAATTCAGAAGCAGCAAACAGAGGCATCAACTCAGTCGCACAACGATTGCGAAACGATGAGCATGGGTATATTTCTTTGCGCTAGCCATCGTTTCGATGTATGTGCGCTATGTATGCACAAGCTCGTATATGATTGTATGCGTTGCTTGTGAAGTTTGGCAATAGGGAAATGCTTCGGCCAGCGCGCTGGCAGCCTGAAGTCAATTTTATGTTTCGGCGTCGAGAGCCTAGAGACAGACACAGTGGCCAAAAATGGTTATCTTGCAGCGAAAATTTTAAAGCTTTTGAAAACATGTGTCTTGTTCTATGAGGATAATTTTATTTAGTAATTACATATTTATGTATTCCGAATTTTATATTTTAATTCATATATTTTGTCAATATTGGTAAACTCATTGAAAAATTAGATTAGTTTATCTAATTAAAGAACTATTACCGAAAACTGCGGTGGCTGTAATTTGTCGAAAAAACGAAAGACGTGCGTTCAATTTCAATGTATAATTTCAACTGCTTCATTGCTTAGCCTACCTTAACTACGGCGGCGAAACGGGGCGAATTCAAACAACGAAGAGAGGACTTTATTGCGCTCCCGCTCCGCCCTAAACTAATTTACACTAGACTTCAAGGTTTTTCTATGACAACAACTAACTTAATTTAACACCGGCCCCGTTCATGGCCTGTAAGGCTTCAAGTAATTGGTAGCGGAGCCCGTTTGTGAATGGCCCGTCTAAATATTCGCCCTTCGCTGGTCCTAAGGTCTACGACCCTGACCATGCCGTCCTGCCCTGCGTGAGTTGCCACGATCCTTCCGAGGAGCCACTGTTGCGGAGGAAGATTGTCCTCTGCGAGTGTTCCCTTGGTGATGTTGGGCTGCTGCTGCTGCCACTTGCCCCGGATTTGAAGACCCAGGACATACTCGCGGGACCATCGCTGCCAGAACTGTTGCCTGACTGACGAGACAAGTCGCCATCGCCGCAAGCAACTGAGACCCGTCTGGTCCGGGGTCCGGAGTGCTGGTGGGGCGAGTAGCGACCCGCCTGTCAGCAGGTGCCCTGGTGTGTGAGGCCTCTCCGTCGCTGGGGTCCTGGCTGATTGGTCCTAGAGGCCGCGAGTTCAGCACTGCCTCGACGCCGACGAGAACTGTCTGCAGCTCCTCCGCTGTCAACTGCGCGCTGCCCACCGCTCGAAGGAGTAGGTGCTTTGCAGTTTTGACACCTGCCTCCCATAGTCCTCCCATGTGTGGTGCTCGAGGCGGTGTGAACGCAAAGTCGCATCCGCTTTTTGATGCGAATTCGCGAATTGCGTCCGCTTGCTCCTCGATCTTCCTTCGCAGATCGTCGAAGTGGCGACTCGCTCCGACGAAGTTCGTCGCGTTGTCGCAGTGCACGATCTGCGGACATCCTCGGCGACCAATAAACCTTTGAAAGCATAATAAAAAGGAGTCAGTGGAAAGATCGGAAACAACTTCTAAATGAACTGCCTTGGACGCAAAACACACAAACAGCGCTATGTAGGACTTATAAGGGGGCCTACCACGGATTTTAAGTGTCGTGTACACTGGACCACAAAAGTCAACGCCACAAATGTCAAAAGGGCGGAGAGCACGGAGTCGGTCTACGGGTAAATTCCCCATTATTTGAGTCAGAAGTCGCGGTTTACATTTGAAACATCTAATGCATGAACGAACTGTCTGACTGCAGATTTCCTGAGCGTTAACAATCCAAATGCGCTCCCGAACGATACTCACAAGTGCTCGTGGGCCAATATGAAAATTGGTTTGATGCAAATGTCGGACATAGCTCTGTACGAAATTAGAACGTTTAGTCAACAACAATGGAAACTTGGCATCATACGATATAGGAGCATTTGCTAGTCGCCCCCCAACTCTCAACAACGAAAACATACACCAAGTTCCTTTGTCTTCGTGAATAAATGGATTTAATCGTTGAAGACAAGGGCCAAGCTTGGATCCCTTGCGAATTCTTTTAATGTCATCAGAAAATTCGTGACATTGAACAACTTCGATGATTTTCCAAAAGGCTTCTTTATATTCCGTTGGTGACGGAATCTTTTCAAATTGAGCATTCCTATTTTTACATTTAGCTATGAAGCGGAACATATAAACA
>JAEIGL010000291.1:0-14346 GCA_018903715.1 Zaprionus davidi | reverse complement strand
ACAATTTGGAGAACATTTTGAATTCTGTAAATCTTGTTATGATAATGCTTTCACTTTGTTATTCAACAACGTGATGTTAAAAAACTTATTACATCATATAAACTATATGTCTAAAATTCTTATATAAGCTACCTTTGTCAAATTTAAACATTAAATAAAGAAAAAGAAACATAAGAACAACTAGTTTATTTATTTATTATGGTGGTGAAATTACCTATAAACAGGGGAAAGATTTGTGTACACACACGCACACATCCACTTACCCTCTAACACGTATGCAGACAAACACGATCATGTATTTACCCTGTGGCATCTGCGTATACAAACACGATTATGCATTTGCCTTCTAACACGTGTGCATGCATACTCATCTTTTAACCTTTAACACTTGTTTTGGACGAGAAAAACCCCTACATTTTCCTTTAAAATCATCGATGCATTCAAACTGACGCTCAGTTTAAAACACGACTTCGAGGAAGGAAGCAGAAGATGGTAAAGCCTACAACGCAACGAAGAAATCTAGCAACAGCAGCAACATGAACGCAAAAACAATTAAGGAGTTTCTAAAACAGTATTATGATATCATTCACGATCATGACCTGAAACAGATCAAAGAAATCAAATCATACATGAAGCTGGCGGAAAAATCTCCATACCAGATGTCAATACATGGAAGTCATAGAACTTCATGTCCATGGTCTTCCAACAAGGCAACAGAAGGACCAGATACCAGTGCATGCAGCAGAGAACAATTTCTAATAAACGAGGCTGAACAAATTATGAATCATTATAATAAACTAAGCTTAAGATTCATAAAATAAAAAATTTTACTCAAACTCTTTAACTGTTTTTGATCTTTAACTGTTGTTACCGTTTAGCTGGTTAGATAAAGCTGATAAGCTGTTTAGATATAGCTGATTAGCTGATTAGATATAGCTGATTAGCTGATTAGATATAGATGATTAGCTGATTACCTGATTAGATATAGCTTATTAGCTGACTAGCTGATTATATATAGCCGATTAGCCTATTAGTTCTTTAGCTTTTGTTGCTTAGCTGGTTAGTTGTTTAGATATAGCTGTTTTATAACAATTGAGTTTGGGGTTTCAAAATTTAAACTTTATTTTCTTCTTACATGGTAATACTTAAACTAAATGAAAATAAAAGAGAATAAATAAAGATACATTTGTTTGCACAGAATATGAGTTCTCTCTTTAATGATGTAGGATCGAAATTAACCCCCCTCGGCCGATGATCACGCGGAAAGCGATGCCTTCGACTCTCAGCACGAATCTGTGATGTCGATTGGGGTTGTGGTGTTGTCTGTCCTTAATCTGCTCGTCCAGTAAGGCAGGGATGCGTCGCCCTGGCGTATTTACTCGCCATGACCGCGGGGCTTCTACCCAATCTTCTTCCGGTGCGAATTGGCTACACGCAATATCTTTCACGTCTATGGAGGGGCCCAGCATCTCTTCCATTTCTTGCATACTGAAATGCAGGGCCTCTTCCCAGCTCTCCACTGGCTCTGGGAGTATCTGGCACTCTAGAAAGTCCTGAGTACAGGTATTCGATGCCGTTCCTGGGTCACTCCACTTTAGGGCTCTGCCTGGGCGGGCGGATGAGATCCCATCTTCGTCAACCACGACTGCTCTTGCCAGTTAGATGGCCGGGGGAGTGTGCGTGGTAGAGGAGATCTCAGGGACTGATACCGGGTGGGCGCTGGGGAAGATGACGGTGCTTATGTGATCTTCGTTTAGCTGATTAGATATAGCTGATTAGCTGATTGGCTGTTTTAGCAGTTGTTGTTTAGCTGGTTAGTTGTTTAGTTGTTGTTGTTATTGTTCTTCTGTTGGTAGCTGTTTACACATTTCAAGATTAACTATGTGCTGACGATCAATTAGTATGCTTGAGGACACGCTTATCATAAATTATAACAATATTGTTTTCATACTCACCGATACAAAAGGGACTTGTTGAACTTGTTGAACAAGGGTCTCCCGGACTCTCAAATATCACGGTTAACAACGCACATAAGGAACAATGCACACTTGTTCAGTTTTACGCGCTCACCTCGCAACCTTTAATACCGCACACGCACACACACCCTTGAACACACATTCACCCTCTAACACCTGTGCATGCAAACACGATCATACATGCTCAGTTTCCAACGCACACACACCCTCGAACACATTTACCCCGTGGCACGTGCGCATACTCACACTATCAACCTTTAACACTTCCCAAACTATTGTATCACCTACTGATATACCCAAAACCCATTAATTATCCCTATTACAAATAACCGATCAACATGTTTATTAGTATCCTTTATTACCTAATCCTCCTCCTCACAACACATTACCTTCATTTACACACCCTCTAGAACCCGCGCCCATATTACACTTGACCTTTTTTACCTCAGTGATAGGGGACCACCTCACGTACATACCTTTTTATCCCAGAAAATCCCTCACTCTACTTTTTGTCCCAGTACCCGCGCCTATTGTCCTAGAATCCGCGCCCATATTACACCTAACCATTTTTACCCCTCACCTGACCTTTTTACCTACGTAACAGGGGATCACCTCACGTACCTGACCTCTTTTACCCCTCACCTGACATTTTTATCCCTCACGTACCTTTCTACCGGAAACCACCTCACTCCACTTTTTGTCCCAGAACCCGCATTATATATCTACTAATAGCCGTTGCCAGCCGGTCTCTGTGGATGAAATCGCGTAAAGGAAAGTGTATCACACTGTTATTTACAACATTAGCGGTGCGAGGGCCACCACCCAGTCGGTCATATAATAACTTACATGATCCAAGGCCCTTGGACGAGAGCCAGGTCGATTGCATCCTTACAGATTGCATCCTGCACAGGGTGGCGGACGCTCCTCTGGCGTGGTGCAGTTTCGCCTGGAGCACCTTAATGGCGCTCAGCATCCTCCTTCAGGGCTTTGGAGACAAGGCCACGTGCCTTCCCCCCCGAGAGTCGTTGCCCCGGATGCCCTTCGGCAGTCTGGTGGACCTGCTCGGGGGAGGTCGCCTAGCGACCCCAGTCGCCAGAGGCCACCGTTGTCGCTGCTGGAGGAGCGCTGATAGGAGGGGGGTAGTTGGGGATGGAGAAGGCGGGAGGGCAGCGGCGGAGGAGGGGGAATTCTTAAGGATAAGTTTCACCCTGCCAAAGCGGAAATTGACGTTACCCTTAAGATCCGTCAGAGTCTTGAACGACTTCTCGTCGACCAACATCGCGAGGTGCGTCGTTTTGTCATTAAGGCTGTGTTGAACCACCCGCCACAGCTCCGTTGAGAAGCACTCAACATTCTGGAGAACCAGAATGGTGGCGGGTGGGAGGTCAGCACTATTGGGGAAGTACCCTCGAATGAGGTGAGCTCTTGGGAACTCAGCTTCCTCCAATAGCTTAATGTCAAGGCCGCTGATGGACTTGATATGTCCAACAGCTCCCCTGACCCTTTCGCCAGTGCTGCTGTCCTCGCACACCCATCGAAACCTGGACCGATTCCTGATGTGGAGGGCAGCCGCATCGCCTTTAGGATGCTGTCTTGCACCATAGCGAATTGCTCCGGTGGAAGAGGTTTGCTAGAGTCAGCCGAAGTGAAGTCCAGTTTCACTCTGCTTGCCACCTGGCTGAAGAGTGGCTTTGTGGACTCCACATGAGTCTTTTTGGGCTTCTTTGAAGACCCTTGGGGTTCGAGGGTATCGTCAGTGCGCGTCCGCTTGGCATTGGTTTCCACGGGGGGCGCAGTGGCGATAGCCAGAGCCTCTGCTCTGCTCGAACCCTTAGCGAGTGCAGCTTTGAAGAGCTTCTTCCCGTGGGAAGTCTAAATGAAACTGGAGGGCGACAGGTATCCAGAGTCCGCATACTAGAGACCGGGCTACCCCGGCCATGCATCCCTTAGCGTATGCTGTTCCGCCTTGGATTGGGGTGATTTATAGATTCACGATCTTCGCCCGACTACAATTAGTCAGCACCCCTAGCAGAGACATGATCGTGCTAGGGGCCTGCTTCCAGCCGCCCTCCCGTGGAGAGTATAGCCGCACTTCCGTCAGTAGGAGCAAGGACGGCACGTACCCCAGCCAAAACTGTGGTTACATTTACTTCCCCTTGCTGTCTCTGACGGCTGACGGCCAATGAATTAGATAAACTAATCTAAATTTTCAACATTTATTAACAATAATTATTATACCTATACTTAGAAAAATTCATTTTTATACAGTTAAATTATATTATTAAAACGGTGGGAGAATGAGGCTGGGGAGGTATAATATGGCATTTTAGAAAAGCAATATATATAAATATATATAATATTATAGTTTAAAGTTTTGGTTGTATTCATTCTATATTTAAGTTAGGGTATTCAGTATTCTCATACTAGAGTGACATATCAGCAACCAAAATTGCGAATAAAGATAGACGTTAAAAATAATCAAACGCAAAAGAAGACTGAAGACTCACTCAAGAGAGCATTTCGTATTCTTTTTTTTTTCTCTTTCTAAGAGCGCTCCGTTAAAGAGAACAATCAATGTGCGAGTAGCTTCGCGCGTGTTTTAAGCGTTAGTTTCGTTAGTTTTTAATAGAATTATCGGGTAGTCACTTACCCCGTTTGCCGCTATCCATCGACGAAAGCGCTTTCGCGAAGATGCTGCGAAGAGAATTTTTACGCCATGGATTTTAAAAAAATTCATGGCCTATTGTGTTTGTCGAAACGGAAATGTGCGTAACAGGCAGAAGGAGGCATCTCCGACCCCATAAACTATATATATTCTGAATCAGTATCAGTAGCCGAGTCGATTGAGCCATGTCTGTCTGTCCGTCTGTCTGTCTGTATGAACACCTGGATCTCAGAAACTATAAGAGCTACAGTCATCAGTAATAACTATTTAAAAACTGCAATATTAGCTCAACAACCAAAGTTTAATATATTACATGACAAATACCTTGCCGCGGGCGTTATGTGAAAATTTCATTAAAATCGGACTATAAATAAGTGAGATATGATACGAATTAAACTCACTTTGAACATATATACTTAAGCATACCTAATTTACGCAAGCAAACCGAAGTTCAAATCTAGCGTCAGACACACAGCTTTTATTAAACTTTGTATTTGTATTGTATGGTAACAGAATTGGTTCACAATGCAGCTATGCCGATGGGCCAAGGAGTTAGGCAATAGCCGAGTGGTTAGAGTGGCGGACGGCTGCGAGAGAGTGCGTGTGTTCAATACCCGGTGTAGACGGGTGCGAATTTTCATTTATTAATTATTTCTTATTTTATTTTGTTTATTTATTTCATTCTAATAAACTAAAAGAATAGTTACAGGGGAACAAATTAAATTATTTTATTTTTGCATGTTCAGTAAGATTCCAATTGGATGTTACCTATTTTGTTTTGCTCTCAATCTTTGGCAATTAGAATGCTTGAAAATAACAGAGATCATAAGTCGTTGTAAGTTATGAATGTGCGAGTGGGACGCCCATACATACATGGCGGCATAAGGATCTCTTCATCAGTGAACCTCAGCGCCAGCAAATTGTCAAAACGCCCTTGCCCTCGGAATAAATTGGCACTTTATTCCACCACGATCTCCGCATTTTGGCGGGTTATGCGAAGCTGCTGTAAAGGCAGCGAAGCACCACTTTTACCGCATCGTTGGCAACTCAACCCTCACATTTCATAAGCTTCGCACGCTCATTTGTCAGATCTCAGCTATGTTGAACTCAAGGCCTCTATGTTCCATTTCAGAAAATCCAAGCGACCTAGACATCCTCACACCGGGTCACTTCATTTGGGGCAAAGCGAATGCGAACATCGATGAGCCGAGCCTGACTCACCTCAGTATGGATCGCCTTAGTCGCTGGCAGCGTATCTGCCACATGCAGCAAACTTTCTGGCAGAAATGGAGTATCTCGTACCTCTCTGTGCTACATGAACGCAACAAATGGCACTCTCGCAAGCCAAACATTCATCCTGGAGACATCGTTCTGTTGAAGGAAGAAAACGTGCCGCCGCTCAAGTGGCCTCTCGGCCGAATTGGAAGCACAATAGTTGGAGACGACGGCGCAGTCAGAGTAGCAGTCATACGCACAGCCACAGGGCTGACAAAGAGAGCTATGGGCAAGATAGCAGTGCTGCCAATCAATACCAGATCGATTAAAAGTTGACCCTTCCAATGCGGGGAGTATGTTCGCGGCAGATCACTGTCTTATCTAAGCGCTCAAGGTTGCCATACTAGTAGAATCAGCTGTTAAAATCTATGTTCTATTCAGCTGTTAAGTCTTATGTTAAGGAACCGTTAAATCTCATGCTAACAGCTGTTAGGTCTAACTTAAAACACTTGTAAAACAGACTCTTCTCACAAGTCACTTCTGTATGGAACGTGAGCGCTACTTAGGCCACTTAATAGGAGATGGCGGAATAAGAACTGATCCAGAGAAAATAGTGGCTATAAAACAGTTTCCCGTTCCATAGAACCTTAAAAGTTTGAGGAGTTTTATGGGATCTTGCGGATGGTACCGGAAATTTGTTCCGCGTTGACCTACGGGATGACCACTAAACAGAAGTTTTATCTGGGCGAAGAAGCATTGCAGGCTTTAGAAATTTTAAAATGTAAGCTTTCAGAATCACCCGACTTACACAGTCCAGAGTTTACCAAACCGTTTTTTATACATTGAGACGCCAGCAAAACAGGAGTAGGCGGAGTTCTAGTTCAACTGTCGGCAGAAGGGGATGAATGTCCGATCGCATGTGTTTTAAAAAAACAAAGCACAGTAAAACTACACGGTTACGGAGCAAGAATGTTTGGCAGCCATAGTATGTCTGAAAAGTTTTCGAGCCTATGTGGAAGGTCACGAATTTACAATAGTCACGGACCATGATTCTCTAAAGTGGTTAATTTCGAATAACGATTTAAGTTCGAGGTTAGCATGATGGGCATTATCATTACAAAGATTCCGGTTCAAAATTGAACATAGGAAAAGTTCCTTAAATGTGGTACCAGACGTTTTGTCGAGAGTAAACGACGGGGAGATTGCGTCCATAGAACAGAGAGCCAATGCCATAATCGATTTAAATTCCGAATATTTTAAGTCGAAGGACTACCTCGAGCTTATAGAATGTATCGAAGAGAACAAGAGTAAATTTCCTGATTTAAAAACAGAGGCAGGATATGTTTACCGACGAGCAGAACATAGTACAGGATATCTAGTTCACGATGAACATGCTTGGAAGTTATGGGTACCGAAAGAATTGGTGAAAGAGATTTTATATAAAGCCCATGATGATCCCCTTTCTTCTCATGGTGGGATACATTATTTTTGGCCAGGGTTAGTGCCAGATGTCAAGGCTTATGTGAACGTGAATCGAATCGCGTGTTAAGATCCCCAATGGGAAAAGCGTCGGTTTCAGAAAGGTTTTTCAAAAAATTATACATTTGACTTTTTAGGTCCTTATCCTAGGTCTAGGAGCGGAAATATTGGGATATTTATTGTTTTAGACCATTTTTTTCAAATACATATTCCTTAAGACAGTAAAAAAGATTACGGCTGATATCGTAATCAAATACTTAAAAAATGATCTGTTCATGACATTTGGGATACCAGAAACCATTGTTTCTGACAACGGTTCTCAGTTCAAGTCACACACGCTCACCGCCTACTATTCACCACAAGCAAATGCGTCGGAGCGTGTAAATAGATCGGTTGTCTCTGGGATTAAGTCATACGTACGACCAGACCAAAAGGATTGGGACGAATACCTAAATAGAATATGTTGGTACTACCCCTGATTATATGGCGTTTGGCCAACATATGATTACAGCTGGTTCAACTTAAGCACTGTTAAGGAAACTTAATTTATTAGAAGATCGCTCATTGACCTTTAATAGGGATGACTCGTTTGAGATTGTTCGCAGAGCAGCGAGTGCTTAAATGAAAAAAAAATATGAGCAAAATAAACGATCATATAATTTAAGATCTCGAGAAGTGAATCATATAAGTGGACAAGAAGTCTTTCGCCGTAACTTTAAGCAGAGTTGTTTCCAGACGGGATATAATGCTAAATTAGGCTTATCATTTGTTAAAGCACGAGTGCGTAAAAAGGTAGGAAACTCGTGTTATGAATTAGAAGATTTGCAAGGTCGATCATTGGGTACGTATCACGCAAAAGACATACGCCAATGAAAGTCGCTTTAGGTTGGATTAGCCTTGTGATCATTTGGACCCCTAGTCTAATTTTAGCAGGGGGGAATTTGTAGCAGCGACTCTAATAAAATAGATATTGAAGCCCAAAAGTAGGCAAATAAAGAGATGAGAGAAAAATAAATTTATAAAAGTTCCTTAAAAGTATGCTAGGAATATAATTAAAATATTTGAAGTAGTTGGCTACACTAGTAGACCTATGGGCCAATAGTAATTAGAAGAAAAATACCCAGATATCACCAAGGGTCTCGAAGGAAGCAGAGCTTGGGAGAAAGAAAATGCAAGTCAGCATTAGCGAAAGAGTTGGCGCCTGAGAAATGCTGAAAGCGGGAAAAGTGGAAGAAAAGAAAAATCTTAAAAAGTGGCTGGAGACATCTCGAGAATCCAAGGAAAACGCTGGAGTTTTCAACATCCTCGGGTAAACTATTAGTGGCTTAAATAAATTTAAAATATCTAAACAAAAAATATAAATTTTGTCAGAATTGCACTAATTGGGACCTGGTAAACAATTGTACATTGAGCAAGAGCCCGTCACCGAAAAAAACCCCGGATAGCGTATAAGACGTTCAACAAGCATCGGCAGATCGACAAGCTCGCCCGAAATCTTTCTTTAAAATTAGTACAAAACAAGCCCAACGAAATAGCAAATAGTTCCAAGAATTGGCCTTGCAACTTCGCTAAGACGTAGTAGCAATTTTATTTATCCAAATTTATCGTTTTTTGTTATCACTAGTAATATTTAAATTAATTAATTTAATTGTTAATATAAAATCATGTTCACTTTAAGCAGTGTTGTTTCCAGACGGGTTATAATGCTAAATTAGGCTTATCATTTGTTAAAGCACGAGTGCGTAAAAAGGTAGGAAACTCGTGTTATGAATTAGAAGATTTGCAAGGTCGATCATTGGGTACGTATCACGCAAAAGACATAACGCTTTAGGTTGGATTAGCCTTGTGATCATTCGGACCCCTAGTCTAATTTTAGCAGGGGGGAATTTGTAGCAGCGACTCTAATAAAATAAATACTGAAGCCCAAAAGTAGGCAAATAAAGAGATGAGAGAAAAAATAAATTTATAAAAGTTCCTTAAAAGTATGCTAGGAATATTATTAAAATATTTGAAGTAGTTGGCTACACTATTAGACATATGGGCCAATTGTAATTAGGAGAAAAATACCCAGATATCACCAATGGTCTAGAAGGAAGCAGAGCTTGGGAGAAAGAAAGTGCAAGTCAGCATTAGCGAAAGAGTTGGCGAAAGGCTGAAAGCGGGAAAAAGTGGAAACGAAAGAAAAGAAAAATCTAAAAAAGTGACTGGAGACATCTCGAGAAGTCAAGGAAAACGCTGGAGTTTTCAACATCCTCGGGTAACTATTAGTGGCTTAAATAAATGAAAATATCTAAACAAAAAAATATAAATTTGGTCAGAATTGTACTAATTGGGACCTGGCAAACAATTGTACACTGAGCAAGAGCCCGTCACCGAAAAAAAGCCCGGACAGCGTATAAGACGTTCAACAAGCATCGGCAGATCGACGAGCTCGCCCGAAATCTTTCTTTAAAATTAGTTAAAACCAAGCCCAACGAAATAGGAAATAGTTCCAAGAATAGGCCTTGCAACTCCGCTAAGACGGAGAAGCAATTTTATCTATCCAAATGCCGAGTTCACGCTGAGGGATTACACGGTCAATATAGACCCATAACGAAAGAAAATGAGCCAGTAGATAGAGAGACCCGTTGAAAAATAATTAAAATTGTCTGTTATCAATTCTTTAACAAATTTAAATGAATATACCTGGCTGATGGTTACCTCGAATTTTACAACATCCATTTTATGAGAGCGGAAGGAATAGGAATAATAATAATATAAATAATAATGATAGGAATAATAATAATAGGAATAATTATATAGAAAGGTTCATTTAATTTATCTTTTTTTTTTGTTATCTCTAGTAATATTTAAAATAATTAATTTATTTGTTAATTTAAAAATCATGTTCACTTTGGGTTGTTAGTCTTTTCCCCTTTTAATGTCTGTTTATTCGCAAATGCCTATGGTGAAAATGTTGGTTGCTTTAATACTATATTTTAATAAACTTTAAGCAAACAGGTGCCGAGTAAGAGATCGATCTTTCGCCGCCGGAATCACCGTAAGCTAAATCCATCATTTTTTATGTTTAAAATGTAGTGTAAAGCAATTAAAAAAAAAAAGCATACAGTTTTAACAAGATAATGTTTAATCACAATACAAATCTCAAATTATAAAAAAAGTAAGACCTCCACCTGCAAAGCCGACGAGCTAGTACCGGAAATTAATAACGTGCAATGCTTCACACAACATAACTATACAACTGATCCTCATTTTGGGTTGCACGCTACATTAATAATAAATAATAATAATAAAAATAAGTGGCGCCCAACGTCGTGGCTCCATTGAATTAAAATCAATTCAATGTGACTCACAGACGATATGATCAATCTATTTTTCTATAACTTTTATCTTTTTTTTCACAATTGATCAATAACAAGTTTCTTAACCTCCTGGAAATAGTTAGAGTGGAAAAATTTTCCCTTCCTACCACGGTTTAGGAACTTGTGTAATTGATTACTCAGGGACAATGAAGTGAGTAAACAATCTATTGAGAAAACAGGATGATTTTAGCTTAGGCTAATCACCTGGCCATAGACCTAATACAAACAACATTGGACTTTCTATCTAATAACAGTATTTTGATAATAGATTCTTTGGAGTTTAGCAGCAAAGTTTCAGAACTAAGCACTAACCAAGAGGAAGTGTCAAAATGCTGGAATTATTTCAGCTAATGGAATTTGTGACTTATCACGAACTACAGGAACATCAGAGTATTCAATAAATAAGAAAACCTGATCCTTAAAGAGTGATACGAAACAAATAACATCACATGAACTTAATAAAATTAAAGGAAAAAAATTTTAAAGTTCAACACCTTTCATTTCATTAACTAGAATGGTAGAGCAAACAAATTTCGCAATCCCTTGACAGCGGGAAGTTACGAGGGTCGTTTGATAAGTCCGTGACTTTTTGTATTTGCCGCGCACCTGCTCTAAATACAACACTGCTCCTGTCAGCAGTTATCGATTAACAGCTGACTGTAAAATTTTGAGAAAGCTGCGTTTTTTGGTTTGCGTTTTATAGGGCATTGAAAGCAGACGATCTCGTGAATTTTAACGAAAATGGGGAAAAAGTGAATTTCGTGTGCTAATTAAGCATTATTTTTGCGTAAAAAAATCCATCACCGAAACCAAGGAAAGACTTGATAAATATTATGGGGACTCTGCACCATCAATTTCAATGGTTAAGAAATGGTTTACTGAGTTCCGTTGTGGTCGTACCAGTACAAGTGATGCCGAACGTTCAGGTCGCCCAAAAGAGGTCGTCATGCCAGAAATCGTCGACAAAATCCATGGAATGATATTGGATGATCGGAGAATGAAAGTGCGTGAGGTAGCTGAGGCTGTAGGCATCTCAACTGAACGGGTACATCACATATTTACATGAATATTTGGACATGAAAAAGCTTTCCGCGCGATGGGTGCGCGCGATTGCTCACACACGACCATAAGCGCAACCGTGTGACCATTTCAAAGGAGTGTTTGGCGATGTTCAACCGCAATCCAAACGAAATTTTGCGCCGTTTCGTTACCGTAGACGAAACATGGACCATTTCCCACAACGGCGAATAAAGAACAATCAAGAAAGTGGCGCCCAACGTCGTAGGCTGCATTGAATTAAAATCAATTCAATGTGACTCTGAGCAGACAGATATGATCAATCTATTTTTCTATAACTTTCATCTTTTATTACTCACAATGATAAAACAGCAGTGACTTAACCTCCTGGAAGAAGGAAGAGAGGAAAATTTTTCCCTTCCTACCATTTGGTTTAGGAACTTGTTTAATTGATTACCCAGGGATAAAAATGAGTAAACAATCTATTGAGAAAAACAGGATGATTTTAGCTTAGGCGAATCACCTGGCCATAGATCAAATACAAACAACATTGGACTTTCTATCTAATAACAGTATTTTGATAATAGATTCTTTGGAGTTTAGCAGCAAAGTTTCAGAACTAAGCACTAACCAAGAGGAAGTCTTAAAATGCTGGAATTATTTCAGCTAATGGAATTTGTGAATTATCACGAACTACAGGAACATCAGCGTATTCAATAAATAAGAAAACCTGATCCTTAAAGAGTGATACGAAACAAATATAATTACATGAACTTAATAAAATTAAAGGAAAAATTTTAAAGTTCAACACCTTTTATTTCATTAACTAGAATGGTAAAGCAAACAGATTTCGCAATCCCTTGACAGCAGGAAGTTATGCAGAGACTTCAATTACCTTATGAGAATTTTTATATTTTTATATCCTTATATTATTATATTTTTTTCGATTTAATGTTGGTTAGAGTTTTAGTTATATAGTATATGTATTTTATCTTAATTGGAGTATTTATTTTCGAATTTATTGTTGTCTCGATCAGAAAAAATGGGCTTAGATCGTTCGCCCGAAGCTGCAGATATAGCAGTAATATGTGCGATATGCAAGGAAAGGGTAGATTCGATAGAAGTTTACCGAACCAATTGCGGCCATGAATTTCATCGAGAATGTTTAACAACTCATTTTAAAACTAGTGACGCGTGTCCAGTTTGTAACATAACATGTCGTCAATCAAAGAGTACGTCAGCCAAGAAAACCGCGACTCACAACACACGATGGCAAAGCAGAATGGCGAATGAGAGAGGAGCAGTAGAAACGGAAATAGCTAGTCACGGGATAGAAGAAAGACCAAGCACATCTAGAGCCGCTTTCCAAGATATGGAAACTCGACTACTTAATTCTCTGTCAGAGAAAATGTCCGAGTTAATCCAAAATACTGTGGTAGAGTGTGTGCAGCGCTTAATGGTGCCTCAAGCACAAGTGATTTCTAGTAGGGGGATTCTCCTCAGGAAAGAGCCGATCTACCAGATGAAACGCGTTACAATCAAGGTACATCAAGAGGAACTTCACAGTATTCAGTGAGAAGTGCTGCCTCAGATCTATCTCAAAGGCCAAGTAAAGTTACACATATATTAACGCCTGGAAAGTCAAGCTTTGAGTTAGGTGTCATTGACAACTCATTTATAGAGTTGAGGTCCTTACGCACCAAACATTAGGTGGAAACTTCGAAGTGCTTTGCTCTAATATAAGTGTTTTATTTGAAGGAAAGGCAACTGAGTTTTATTGGCGATATCACAAAGTGGTAAAGCATGTACGATGGGATAGACTTTGTGATGCACTACGACTACAGTTTAGGTAAGAACGGGATGATAGTGACATACTATAGAGGAGTTAATCCGGAACAGAAAACAGAAGTTCAATGAGTCTTTTGATTTGTTTTACGAAGGTATTTCGAGCCTGTTAGACCAGCTAGAACAAGTCCATGATCAAACAGAAAACTCGGGAAGATACTCAAAACAATTCACGACCAGAAACTGCCAAAGAAATGGGGAATCTGGAAATAGGGACTGTCACTGAGCTTCGGGAAATTTGTCGACGCAGAGAAGCGTCTATGGAAGACGTCAAACAGATGGGGGCTTTGCAAAAAATAATCCTTTCAAAAGAAATGTAGCAGAGCTGTTAGCCGAAAGTGATGAGCAGTCTGAATCCGAAGAGGCACAACAGATGTAGAGATAGAGGCTTTAGCGTTAGTATGTTGGAACTTCTTAAAAAGCAGGGCACAGATATCAAGACTGTCTGTCAGATAGGAAAGTTTTTTGTTATGGCTGTGGCGCGCCAAATACTTATGTAAGCCCATTCCCTCGCTGTTCAAAAACGTACAAGTCAGCACGTCGAAGTTTATGCACAAACAGAAGACATCGGCTGTGCTGAGAAATCAAGGGAGGAATACAGACCAATAGATAATAATGAATTATCAAAATTAATACCGGATATGTCACTACATTCACAGATTTTCAAAATAATATAATAATTCTCTTATCGAATAGATTTAAATCTCTGTAGTTCCAAAAGAATAAAGGCGTTTTGGGAAAAAATAAAGATTTGTAAGTTGGG
The DNA here is from genome assembly GCA_018903715.1 of Zaprionus davidi. Lineage (NCBI taxonomy): Eukaryota > Metazoa > Arthropoda > Insecta > Diptera > Drosophilidae > Zaprionus > Zaprionus davidi. Next base: position 24 of record JAEIGL010000291.1, on the reverse strand, counting down.
AATAAAACAGTTATGTGCAGTCTC
>JAEIGL010000325.1:0-10914 GCA_018903715.1 Zaprionus davidi | reverse complement strand
TATGTTTTTTATTAGTTAAAATACAGTTTTGACGTAATAAATCAGTACTCATATGAACCTATTCCGAATACTGATAAAATAATGCTCAAAAGAGGGTATATTGAAAAAGAAAGCTATTTTTATATTAAATTTGAATATACCTTAATCCAATATTAAAAAAAGGTAAAAATTTTGGAAGTTTTTCAAAAAATTTTTAGGTTAGATTGAAATTTATTCGTGATAGGCTGGTTTTGACATTGGATTCGGATTCGGAAGGTCTAAAAACATATAGAAACATATATCGCATGACCCGATCATGACCCACCATTATTTTTTGGGTTTCCAAAAATTTTTCGAGTTTTTTAAGGTTAAGTCGAAACTCAGACGTGCTACGTAAATTTTGACTTCGTATTCGGACTAAGAAGGACAAAATACATGATAAAACATATATCGTATGCTCAGATCAGGATTCTATATCTTTTGGGGGATATTTTAAGGTTTTTCAGTTTTGTGAGGTTATGTCGAAGTTCAGACGTGATGGCGAAATTCTGACCTCCGATTCAGATTCAGCGACCCAAAATACATATAACTGCATATGCCGCTTACCCAGATCATGAAACTTTTTTTTTTGTGGGCCTGTGATATCAATGGTCGGGGCAGACTCCCAGTCACCAGTCGAGCAAGAGCTTAGAATATTAAGAAGCGAAAAACTCCTAAATTCTCACTATGACTGTCTATTCAAAGACAATTGGTTTACTGCACTCTTCCTTAACACCGAAAGTTTACATTGTCATATTAGCGACATTCGCTCTGATCAACTAATGCTCCGTGCAAGTCTTCTTTGTTTCCTAGAAGCTTCCATTTTCTCAAATGAAATATTTGAAATACCTGGCTTTACACAAGTTGTACGGCTAAATTGTGAGTCATTAGCCAACAGAACATGACCAAAAAGAGGCATTCTAATTTTCATAAAAAAATAACTATTTGAGAATGTTAGTCTTTATTTACAGGTTGATTTTATAGTGATCCCAATAATTTATCTTCAGCAGTTTTTGAGTATGTCGTATTAAAATATAAGTGTACAGGGTTCCTTATAATCTATAAGACTCCAGCATATCCATTACCAAAGTTCGAAGCAGAATTTGAGAACTTATTCTTGAGGTTTCCATTTTTAGGTAGTCATTCCATAGTTTTAGGAGATTTTAACATGTGCTTAGAATATGAGTTTCTATTAGATTTGACATCGTCTACAACCAATTTGAATACTCATATTGATTGGGCGATGTCAAATATTTCAGAAGAAAGGGCCAATGCGCGTACGTATGAGACCATATATAATCACCATAGTGGTGTTTTAGTTAATGTTGCAAGTTTAGATATATAATTTATAATTATTTTACAATAATATTTTTTTTATGTTTCATTTAATTTATACTAAGTATTAATTAATTATATTATATTATATATTATATTATACATTATATTTTATTTCATATTATATTTTAATTTGGGATGTAAATTCAAGACTTCCTTCCTATCCTAGTAGACCACTACTTTTGTTACTAAATCTGCCTTCCCTAGCCAATCGTAGAACTATGCTTGTTGTAGTATTTATTAATAACGTTATACAAGGGGACATAGATAGTAACGACTTGCTTAGTCGACTACACTTCTCTGTCCCTGGTAGAATCACCCGTAATTATCTTCCTCTAAAACTTTCCTATTGTAGCTGGAATTATGCCCTGCATGAACCTTTCAGGGTATTATGTTCGGACTATAATAAACTATATTACATTGTAGCTAACAACAACAATAATTCTGTATCTTACTCAAAAACTGCTGAAGATAAATTATTGGGAACACTATAAAATCGACCTGTAAATAAAGACTAACATTCTCAAATAGTTCATTTTTAATGAAAATAAGAATACCTTTTTGGTCATGTTCTGTTGGCTACTAACTCACAATCTAGCCGTACAACTTGTGTAAAGCCAGGTATTTCAAATATTTAATTTGAGAAAATGGAAGCTTCTACGAAACAAAGATAACTTGCACGGAGCATTAGTTGATCAGAGCGAAAGTCGCTAATATGACAATGTAAACTTTCGGTGTTATGGAAGAGTGCAGTAAACCCATGTCTTTGAATAGACAGTCATAGTGAGAATTTAGGAGTTTTTCGCTTCTTAATATTCTAAGCTCTTGCTCGACTGGTGACTGGGAGTCTGATTTTGGGGGCACGTAACCCCCAACAATGAAAAGGTCTGCAGCATTTGTAGCTCTACTGCAAGCAACATACAAAGCCTCACGACTCATACGAGAAGTTGTGTGGACCACTACTTTGCTGTAAGTTGCTCCTTGACTTTTGGGATTGTTATACCTTCTGCATATACAACTGGGAATTGGTTACGATCAATTGAAACTTGCTGATTGGAATGGAATTGAAAACTTTTTATCGTTTTGAAAATTGACATCCAAGAACGCTCTGAGGGAGGCGGGCACTTGGCCCGTGCATTTATTCCTACACTATCATCTAAAAATTGTATCCAAACAGTTTGAGGAGAGTTGGATGTATTAAAACCTATATCAATAAGAATGCCTGAAGCTCCATTAACTAAACCATCAGCCGTGTCAATATTGACCGTAAGCATATATTTGGCAGTGGATTTTAAAATTAAAGAAGTTGATAGACCTTGAGTTTTGGAGGTCTTGAAACTTTTGACTACCTCCAGGTGTCTATTTTTTCACTTCAGTGCTAAGATGTGAAGCTTTAATAGAATCAAGAGCTGTTGAAATATAATGGACAGTTGATAATGAGTTTAATTTTGTCGTATTAAAAATGTCGGTGTCCTCATTTCTATAAAACAAATGAATTGCATCATTTGGCAATTTGCTGGCTGGAGAAACTCTGGATCGAAATAAGGAAATGTCGTCAGACGATATGTGTCCAGATGCCATATTATTTAAAGCTATTGCAAAGGCCTAACCATCTCGTTGCCGCATAATCTCAGTAAGTTCAAAGAACTTAAAAGAATCCCATAGGGAAGATACGTATGTAGCACTATACGGATCATGCGAATCAGAAGTGGATTTGAAAATCCAACGATCGCCAACAGGACTAAGCTCTCTGAGATCACCGAAAACAATAACAGAGATCCCTCCGAATGGTACGTCTCTATTATTTAATATCTGTTTAAGACGATTATCTAAATGTGAAAAAAAATTTTTGCTCCGACCATTGATATTTCATCAATAATCAAAAGTTTAAAATCTATAAATCATGAACGGAGGGTATTTAATAAGTCAGGTCCCAAGTTTTTAAATGCGTTCCCAGATTGGTTTATTGGAAGGGAAAACATGGAATGAAGGGTAGAACCCCCTATTCCGAAAGCTGACTTCCCTGTGGGAGTACACAAAAGAATTTTGGCAGTTGATGGATCGCATCCAGGCCTACGGTTATACAACTGGGACAGGGACTGAAAAATGGTTGAAATAAGCCGACTATTACCGACAGCGGCTCCGCCACCCACAAGCTCATAAAATACCTGGTTTTGCTGGGAATTATACAAAACATGGGTAAAATAGGTTTTCTGCTTAATATTAAGCGACTGAACAATTCTGAACAAATTTTCAGCCGATATTAGTGGCGGAAGTTTAACTACGCGAATAGTTTCTTCTGAATCAATATTTTGATCACCATTGCCATTCACATTTAAAACATTTAGTTGAGAACTTATTTCTGGTAAACCTAACACTCTATACTCATCATCTTCCTAACCTGCTTCAATATTGGTTTCCATTTCCATGGCCCTCCTAAACGCGTCTTCTAAATCTTCTAATATATTATATTTCTTAAAATTATTCCTAAATACACCCTCGCAATTTTTGTGAACATTTGTCTAGTAGTGGACATTTGTGAATCATCTAGGTAAGACACTAATTTATCTAAGGAAGATGACATGAAACGGAAAGAATCTAGAAAACGAATCTCTAAATTCTTTCCATCGGACATTGGAAGAAATTTTGATACTGAAATATATTTTCCTTATTGAGGGGCACTACGATAAGTTATCCAGGTATGATTGTCACTTGTTTATAACAATTGAGTTTGAGGTTTCAAAAAATTTAGACTTTATTTTCTTCTTCTTAAGTGGTAATACTTAAATTAAATAACAATAAAAGAGAATAAATAAAGATAAATTTGTGGGCTCAGAATATGAGTCCTCACACCCCCCTTACTTTAATGGTGCAGGATCGAAAATAATCCCCCTCGGCCGATAACCACTCGGAACGCGATGCCTTCGACTCGTAGCGCGAATAGGTGGCGTCGGGTGGTGTCGTGGTGCTGGCGATCCTGGATCTGATCCTCCAGTAACGCAGGGATGCGTCGCCCTTGCGTATGCACTCGCCAAGACCGCGGCGCTTCCACCCAATCTTCTCAGGGCACGAAGAGGTTGCGCGCGATATTTTCCACATCGATGGAGGCGACCACCATCTCTTCCATCTCTTGCATACTGAAATGCAAGGCCTCTTCCCAACTCTCCACTGGCTCTGACAGTGTCTGGCACTCTAGAAACTCCTGGGTACTGGTATCCGCTGCCGTTCCTGGGTCACTCCACTTTAGGGCTCTGCCTGGGCGGGTAGATAAGATCCCATCTTCGTCAACCACGACTGCTCTTGCCAGTGAGATGTCCTGGGTGTGTGTGCGTGGTAGAGGAGATCTCCGGGACTGATGCCGGGTGGGCGCCGGGGAAGATGACGGTGCTGATGTCATCTTCGTCTATGAGGTCTTCAGGTTCGATCGGTGGGAGGTCCAGGTTCTCTTCCTCTTGGCGGCGCATAGGCATTTCATTGAGCCCACGTCTCGTCGATTGAGTTGTCGGCGGTTTCGTTTTACCATTTCTTCTTGTTTATGGCTGTGAGGAATAAATATGGTTATCACCCCGTACTAATTGCCCTATGGAGCAGTGTTACGATGGAAACGTGAACTTACGTGCTATTTTTTTCGCTCATGTAGCAAACGCACTCTACACAGTTTCATATATTTTTTTATACTAACAAAAAATTGGTCACCGATCGCCTTAATATTGGGACAACGAACCATGCTAGAAGATGAGTATACTATGCCCACCCATCTTAATTCACAAGAATTATATAACATTGAATAGAAGGACAACAGGTTGCAATGTTTTGTTAACAGGACAATGCATACATTAACTTGTTGAACAAGGGTCTCCCGGACTGTCAAATATCACGACTAACCTCACAAAAGGAATAATGCACACATTAACTTGTTGAACTAGGGTCTCCCGGACTGTCAAATATCACGGTTAACAACGCACAAAATGAACAATGCACACATTAACTTGTTGAACTAGAGTCTCCCGGTGTGTCAAATATCCCGGTTAACAACGCACAAAAGGAACAAAGCACACATTAACTTGTTGAACAATGGTCTCCCGCACTGTCAAATATCAATATGATATCTTGAGTCACACGATTCTATGCACTGGCGCCTGCGTACACACATTCACCCTCTAACACCTGCGCATACAAAGATGATCATACATGTTCAGTTTCCCACGCGCGCACACACACCCACGCGCGCACACACAACCTCGAACACATTAACTTGTTGAACTAGGGTCTCCCGGACTGTCAAATATCACGGCTAACCCCACAAAAGGGACAATGCACACTTGTTCAGTTTCACAAGCTTACCTCGCAACCTTTAATACCGCACACGCACACACACCATCGAACACATTTACCCTGTGGCACGTGCGCATGCAAACACGATCATCCATGCTCAGTTTCACATGCTCTCCTGCATACTAATTATCCCTATTATGACCTAAAAATAACCGATCGACCCAAACAACTCATCGATCTTTTATTACCTAATCCCCCTCCTCGCAACCCATTTCCTTCATTTACACACCCTCATTAATTTTTATTACCCCACACCACTCTTTGCACCAGAACCCGCATTCAGTTTTACCCACTCCACTTTTTGTCCTAGAATCCGCGCCCATTGTCACGTACCTACCTTTTATCCCTTACGTACCTTTTTTACCGGAAGCCACCTTACTCCACTTTTTGCACCAGAAATTCCCTCACTCCACTTTTTGCACCAGAACCCGTATTCAGTTTTACCCACTGCACTTTTTGTCCTAGAATCCGCGCCCATTGTCCTAGAACCCGCGCCCATATTACACCTGACCATTTTTACCTACGTGACAGGAGACCACCTCACGTACCTACCTTTTTACCCCTCACGTACCTACCTGCTATCCCTTACGTACCTTTTTTACCGGAAACCACCTCACTCCACTTTTTGCACCAGAAATTCCCTCACTCCACTTTTTGCACCAGAACCCGCATTATATATCTACTAACTATAGTTCAATCTTTAGTTCGTTCGTACGAGTCTTTTAGTTTGTTATATAGTTCAGTATTTAGTAAATTCGTTCGAGTCTTTTAGTTCGTTATATAGTTCAATCTTTAGATCGTTCGTTCGTTCGAGTCTTTTGGTTCGTTATATAGTTCAATCTTTAGATCGTTCGTTCGTTCGAGTCTTTTGGTCTTCGAGTCTTTTAGTTCGTTCGTTCGAGTCTTTTGGTCTTTAGTTCGTTCGTCAAAATCTTGTTCTTTCATTGACATCGTACAATTTTGCCATTCTCCGCGCATGCTTTCAACTGTCGATCGTTAAAAGTAAATTTTTTAAATAAAAAATAGTTGCATGTGGTATTGAAATTATATTTAAATTTAAATTATAAATAAAACTCAAAATTCAAAAGCTAACAAAAAAAAATATATATAAATATATATTACTATAACTTATAAAAAGGAACTGCTTGTTTTTGGTTGATATTAATCTGTTGGCTAAGAATATAAATTAAATAATGTAACTATTCCATATTATTATGCAGGAATGTGAGCTTATCGACCTTGTTTGGTTGCAACAAGCTCCTTCGGTCTGTTACTATCTGGCCAGCTACAGAAAAAAGTACAAAATTTGAACGAACGAACTAAAGGAAGGAACATAATACTCGAAGACCAAAAGAACAAAAGACCAATGAACTAAAATCAGGGATTTAGTTCGTTAGTTCAGTTTGAGGAGTAGTTCAAACGAACTAAGTCTGAACTACTACGGTACAACCACTAAGCATCGAACATATAGAGTACTCAAACAGCGAAAAGTAGCGGTCGAGTGGTTTTGGTTTATTATGACCCCCCGGCGAAGTGTTATATGAGTAAGCGTTCAGCTCTCTTTGGTCAGCAATCCAGAAACAGCAAACAGCGGCATCAAGTCAGTCGCACAACGACAGCCAAAACGATGAGCATGGGCATATTTCTTTTCGCTAGCCATCGTGTCGATGTATGTGTGCTATGTATGCACAAGCTCGTACCATATATGAATATATGCGTTGATTGTAAAGTTTGGCAATATGCAAATGCTTCGGCCAGCGCGCTGGCAGCCTGAAATCAATTTTGTGTTTCGGCGTCGAGAGCCTAGAGACAGACACAGTGGCCAAAAATGGTTATCTTGCAGCGAAAATTTTAAAACTTTTGAAAACATGTGGCTTGTTCTATGAGGATTATTTTATTTAGTAATTACATATTTATGTATTCAGAAGTTTTTATTTTAATTCATAGATTTTGTCAATATTGGTAAACTCATAAACTCATAAAAAAATTATAATTGTCACAACTTTTTTTATATTATAATTTTGCTCTACAAAATATAATATAATTATGAATTTTCAATCCATCTTCTCAAAAATTAAACATAAATACACATGTTTTCTGATGCTAAAATATTGCCGCCAAATAATCATTTTGGTTCACTTAGCTCTCGATGACAGAAACAAAAACAAACACACAGTTGATTTTACGCTGGCCAGGCCCGTAGCTAAAAGTGTGCAGGGTGTGCGGTACAACAAGGGCTCTCAACAGTCAGAGGCTCACGGTTACCAAACATAAAAATGTTATTAATGCGGATATATTTGTAAAATTTAATTCCTTTGGTAAACAAAAATAAATTTATTAATTAATGTAATTTAAGTAGGAGTCCCTGATAAGTATTGCACAGGCGGCCGTAAAACCCTCACTACGGCCCTGTGCCTCAGTCTCTAGGCTCTCGACGCCGAAACACAAAATTGACTTCAGGCTGCCAGCGCGCTGGCCGAAGCATTTGCCTATTGCCAAACTTCACTAGCAACGCACACATTCATATTCGAGCTTGTGCATGCATATACGCACACATAGAAACATGGATTGCAGAGCGCAAAGAAATACACCCTTGCTCATCTTTCCGCTGTCGTTGTGCGACTCAGTTGATGCCGCTGTGCGCTTTTCGCGGTTTCTAACGAAGAGAGCCGATCGCTCACTTGTGAAACACTTCGTGATCAGGGGTCCCAGTCTCCGCAGTGCATCAAATGAGTATGTTCCGCTGTTCGATGCTTAGTGCTCGAACGAACGAACTAAATATTGAACTATATAACGAACTAAAAGACTCGGATGAGCGAACTAAAGATTGAACTACAGTTCATCGAAAAATTAACTAATGGACTAAGTCCCTGAAACGAACCCAAATCAACAACTCTAGTGTCTATGTGTGCGTCTATTTCACAAGAAATTGCAACGTCTTTTTCACAATTTCACCACACACACATCAATAAAGCTCGCTTTTAATATGCACGACATAAGTTAATGAGGTACACATAAAATTAAAGATGTTACGAGTTCATATGCTGATGGATATCAAACAAGACACTAAAACTTTATAACTATTTATTGACTATTTCGAGTCGTTATGTCGTAAAATTAGAATGGTATAAAAGATATACGAAGTACGAAGTATTTAAATTTATGTGCTTTTGCAGCCGTTGGTTGTCGAGACCTGCCAACTTGTCTGTCCTCTTCTAGAGGTGCCGCTTCTTTTTTATATCGGTATTGATACAATTATCGATAATGTTAATAGTGGTCTAAAAGAATTTTGAGTTGTTTAATAACAATATGAGGTCTTCTTTGTATTGTATATATTTTTTTATTTAATTTCAAGCCAAAAACACGTTTTTTTCTATAATTTTAAGACAAAAACTTATTTTTTTTGAAAAGATGTGTCTTGTTTTATGAGGATAATTTAATTTAGTAAATACATATTTATGAAGTTAGAATTTGTTTTAATACACAAATTTTGTCAATATTAGAAAACTCATAAAAAAGATTATAATTGTTAGACAATTTTGCCCTCGACGCCGCAACACAAAATTGACTTCAGTGGCAGCCCACTGGCCGAGGCATTTACCTGTTGTCAAGCTTCACAAGCAACGCATATATTCATATGCGAGCGTGTGCATACATAGCACACATAAATTGAAACGATGGCTAGCGCAAAGAAACATGCCCATACTGATAGTTTCGCTGTCGATTAGAGCTGGGGCGACCACTCAAGTCACTATCGAATATTTGATTTCGATAGTGACGATAGTGTTATCACCACCTTTTCTTAATTTTGACGCAAAACCCAGGCGATGGTAAAAAGTGGTGATGGCGACGTTTCAGAAATAAATAACATGCATAAATTTGTTGGAAGTGCGAGTGTCAAGGGTAAGTGGCATTTATAACATATATGTCGCTTTGCATAGATATTAACTTTTTGTTTTAATTGCAGATAAGGAGAAAGAAGCGGATAAATCGCATGTTGCGAAAAAAATAAAAATTTGGCAAATCAAAAGCATGGGGTCACTCTGACCAGTCCAACGATGGTCAGTCTACCAAGTGCATTTATTGTGCAAGAGTGTATAAAACAAGTGGCAATACATCAAATTTGTTTGACTACCTAAAAATGCTGCACCCAGGAATTCACTTTGATTCAATTGTGCCTTTTACAACAAATACCTACGTCCTCAGAAAAGAAAAAACTGTTAGATAACGCTTTGGCTGAGTTGATATGTGATATTTACAATGGGCATAACCATAAAGCACTATCGTGATACTATCGAATATTTTATTAAAAACCATCGGATAGTTTCCCAGCTCTACAGTCGTTGTGCGACTGACTTCATGTCGCTGTTTGCTGTTTCTGGATTGCTAACCAAACAGAGCCGAATGCTCACTCGTGAAACACTTCGGGCCGGGGGTCATAATAAACCGAAGACCACTGGGCCACTACTTTTCGCTGTTTGAGTACCAGTGTTGTCAACAGCTTGGCTCTAAAAAAGTCCAGATGAGCTAAAAAAAAGGACAAAAATAAAAAAAAACGATAGATTATTGTTGCATTCTGCGCATCAGCTGTGTTCATACCGAGTGTCGATAGGCATGTATCGATGAACACAGCTGCCCTGGTATAGCAAATCTACTGGCGGATCAAGCAGTGCGAACTTAAGCGGGACGTTGGACCAACACCATCTGGTGCTCAGCGTAGGAACCTCCTACGTTAACAGTCAGATCGGTCGGCGACCCAATGTTCCTGTTTTGAGCAAGCGCCGTTTGAACTGTCGGTTAGATGCCCGAATGCCCAGGCATATGACCGCCAACATACTTTTCAAGGGCAGCCGACTCCTCAGTAGATATTGAGGGAGCCGTCGGCGCAGTCAAATACTGCAAAAAAAAAGAAAAAAGTGCGTGATGTGTCCATTTTCTTTCAGAGCAGCCACACGCAGCAAATCCTGCATCAAGACCAGCAGGCCAGATCTGTAGCAGCAGCAACCACAAACATCAACAGCACGTCCATCTCAGCTGCCGCAGGCCCGTCTTTGCCTGCAGGCATATAAGTTATCAAGTAACCCTCGCACTCAGAGTGCTCAGCCCTCACAGGGCATATCGCTGACGCTGCAAGGCAGAAAGTCAGTGGCCGAGTAGCGGGCGTTGCGCTGATGCAATATGCTAAGCCAATGCCCTAGCAACAAAGTCAGCTATCTGATGTATCGA
>JAEIGL010000046.1:0-116171 GCA_018903715.1 Zaprionus davidi | reverse complement strand
TTTTCAGGTCTTGAACCTTCGCAAGCATTTCTTTATATGGATCATTTAGTAGTTATCGGCTGTTCAGAACAGCACATGTTAAAAAACCTCACGAACATTTTCGAGTTGTGCAGGAAACACAATCTAAAATTACATCCAGAGAAATGTTCATTTTTCATGCACGAGGTAACATTCCTCGGCCATAAATGAACAGACCATGGCATCCTACCGGATGATAGGAAATACGACGCTATAAAGAACTATCCTTTACCCACAGATGCGGATAGTGTACGACGGTTCGTCGCATTCTGTAATTATTACAGAAGATTCATTTATAATTTTGCAGAACATTCTCGTCATTTAACGAGGTTATGCCGGAAAAATGTTTCATTTGAATGGACTAAAGAATGCAATGACGCATTTAATTACCTAAAGCAGGCTTTAATAAAACCTACTTTACTACAGTACCCTGATTTCAGCAAAGAATTTTGCATAACCACTGACGCAAGTAAAGTTGCGTGTGGTGCAGTACTCACTCAAGAGTACAATGGTGCGCAACTGCCAGTTGCATATGCATCAAGAGCTTTCACACAGGGAGAAAGCAATAAGTCAACTACCGAGCAAGAACTCGCAGCCATTCATTGGGCAATCAAACATTTCAGACCTTATATCTATGGAAGGCATTTTCTAGTTAGTAGATGAAAGATCCAACATCTAAACTAACAAGGATGAGACTAGATTTAGAAGAATACCAATTCACAGTAGAATACCTCAAGGGTAAAGATAACCATGTAGCAGATGCACTCTCTAGAGTTAGCATTGAAAATTTAATAGAAATAAATAGAAATATATTGATGGTCCAAACGAGATCATCAAAAAGACAGGCAGACATCTGGCCAGATGAAAACAATAAATTGCAAAATAAGAATAAAGAGCCCAATGTCTATGAAGTCATTAATAATAATGACGTAAAGAAATTTGTGAATCTAAAACTTAATAATCTCAAATGTTTATTTAAACATGGAAACGAATTATTTCACAATTTTCAGTTAATGATTTGTATTCTAAAGGAAAGTTTGACTTAGGCCAATTCTTTTCAAGGCTTAATTCAGAAGCCGGATTACAAAATATAGTTAACATCAAGTTGTCACCGAGTGAACAAATTTTCGAATTTGTTTCACTTAATGAATTTAAAAATATGGGCAATAAAGTATCAAATATAAAAATAGCGCTATTAACAAAGGTGACAAAAATAGACAAAAATGACAAAAGTCATATAAATGCAATCCTGTCAAAATGAATGAAACAAGCTATAACTAAGTATGTGAAACATTGTGAGAAATGCCAACGAGCAAAAGTAACTACACATACAAAAGCACCAATGATAGTAACACAGACACCTATCACAGCTTTCGATACTGTTCTAATAGATACCATTGGACCATTACCTCGTTCGGTACTTAGCAATGAGTATGCTATCACTATAATATGTGATCTCACCAAATATTTAGTTACAATACCAGTAGCAGATAAAAGTGCAAGAACAGTAGCCAGAGCAATATTCGAATCGTTTGTATTATGAAGACGTTCATAACAGACATGGGTACTGAATACAAAAATTCACTTATTAGTGACTTGTGCAAGTATATGAAAATAAGTAATATACAATCAACAGCACATCATCATCAAACTTTGGGGACAGTGGAGAGAAGTCATCGAACATTCAATGAATATGTACGCTCATACATTTCAATTGATAAAGACGACTGGGACATATGGTTGAATTATTTCACGTATTGTTTCAACACGACTCCATCAACAGTACACGAATACTGCCCATATGAACTTGTCTTTGGCCGATCACCAAGACAGTTTATTGAATTTAATAATTCGAACAAAATCGACCCTATATATAACATTGAGGATTATTCAAAAGAGTTTAAGTTTAGACTAGAAGTTGCGCAAAATAGAGCTAGGACACTAATAGAAAAAGAAAAACAAAAAAGAAAGCTAGATTACGATAAAACAAATAGAGATGTAGAATTAAAGGTAGGCAGCCTAGTACTTTTAAAAAATGAAACGGGTCATAAGCTAGAATATAAATATATAGGACCTTTTGAAGTAGTAAGCATAGAAGATAGAAATAACGTAAAAATTAAAAGTATGAAAAATAAAGAACAATTAGTTCATAAAGATAGGCTTAAAGCATTTATTTCATAGTTACTTACACAAATTTTCTTAATTTTGTTAATATACAAATATACTTCATTCCATTTTAACAATAAAAGTAAAAATAAAATTAAAAAAAAAAAAAAAGAAAAATAACTTCATAATATTACGTTATTTTTCAAAAGGAAGGAGATGTGGTATATACATATATTAAAACATAACAACAATTACATTGTAGCACTTTGCTGCAATATATATATAAACGGTCTGCCCAAGTGTATGTGTAATACGAGCATCCACTTGAAGGCTAACATGCATAATTGCATAGTCAGCATTCCCACGCTGGCTATGCGCTGACCGCTTACTATATATGCGTATAGCACTCTTCCTCTCCCGATGTCGTCGCTTGGCGACAATACATATATGTATACATAAGATATGCATATAAGCGCAGAGGCGCTGCAAGCTATGCTGGCAACGCTGCTCCCCGATTTAGGCTAAGAAAGCTTTTGTAAGTAGACTTAACAAACACTCAATCTTGACGATCAACTGGAGCGGGACCCTACCTGCTCCAATATTTACGAATAAAATAAAGATCGGCAATGGACACAAGTCCATTGCCTTAAACTAAATTGCTAAATCAAACAAATTGACAAACTACTTATTACAGGGTCATAATAAACCAAAACCACTCGACCGCTACTTTTCGCTGTTTGAGTACTCTATATGTTAGATGGTTAGTGGTAATATAGTTCCCATATATAATATAGATGATTATGCTAAGGGAAGTAAATATAGTTTAGAAGCCTATAAAAGAGCTTGAATTATGATAGATGAACATAAAACAAAAAAAAAAAAAATATTAATAATAAAAAAAAATATATATATAAAATATATATACTTTAGTATCATTTATGAGCTTTTACTTAAAAATTTTCACTACATAAATTTATCTAAAAAAATTTAATACCTCAATTTGTTAAATACTGTATAACCTAACTTTAAAATAACTTCATAATATTACGTTATTTTTCAAAAGGAGGGTGTTGTGAGTTCGTGAGATAAAGTTGCCAAGCCTTTCCGTTCCATGCTCAACGAATACATACCAAAAATATCGTATAGAAAATACCATTATTATACATAAGTTATTATCAATAAATGTGAGCTATGCAACACTGAAATCACTAAGCATCTAACTGTCTCTAGGCTCTCGACGCCGAAACACAAAATTGACTTCAGGCTGCCAGCGCGCTGGCCGAAGCATTTGCCTATTGCCAAACTTCACTAGCAACGCATACATTCATACGCGGGCCGTGCATACATACACGCACAGATGGAAACGATCGCACAGCGCAAAGAAGTACGCGCATGCTTATCGTTCCGCTGTCGTTGTGCGACTGACTTCATGCCGCTGTTTGCTGTTTCTGGATTGCTCACCAAAGAGAACTGAAATGCTCACTCATATAACACTTCGTATAACCACTAAGCATTGAACATATAGAGTACTCAAACAGCGGAAAATACTCATCTGATGCACTGCGGAGACTGGGACCCCTGAACACGAAGTGTTTCACAAGTGAGCGATCGGCTCTCTTCGTTAGAAACCGCGAAAAGCGCACAGCGGCATCAACTCAGTCGCACAACGACAGCGGAACGATGAGCATGGGTGCATTTCTTTGCGCTCTGCGATCGTTTCAATGTGTGCGTGTATGTATGCACGGCCTGCGTATGAATGTATGCGTTGCTAGTGAAGTTTGGCAATAGGCAAATGCTTCGGCCAGCGCGCTGGCAGCCTGAAGTCAATTTTCTGTTTCGGCGTCGAGAGCCAAAAGACTGAGACACATGGCCGTAGTGAGGGTTTTACGGGTCCCTGTGCAATACTTATCAGGGACTCCTACTTAAATTACCTTAATTAATAAATATATTTGTGTTTACCAAAGGAATTAAATTTTTCAAATATATCCGCATTAATAACATTTTTATCCCCTTCGACCATTGAAAATGGTCAAAAAAGGGTATACTAACTTTGTGCAAATGTATGTAACAGGCATAAGGAGGCGTGGGACACCCCATAAAGTATATATATTCTTGCTCAGGATCACACGCCGAGTGGATTGAGCCATGTCTGTCTGTCTGTCCGTCTGTCCGTCTGTCTGTGTGAACGCACAGATCTCAGCTATTATAAAAGCTAGAGTTACCAAACTTGGCAGGAAGACTCCTGTGTACTATAAGCAGATGAAGTTTATTTCAAATGTTAGGTGCCACGCCCACCGCCCCCACAAATCAATAATTTAATTTTTGAACTTAATTTGTAAGCGCTGTATATAAGATACATCTTTCTGACTTTAACATGTACTAAGCTAAATGAAATATCTACGTAGTCCCCAAATTACAATCCAATCGAACAATAAACACAGAAGTTATTTAAGAAAGTATGAGCATAAAACCAAGTGCTTCTGTCAGCTAACAAGGGAGACGGGCGAGCGCGAAGCGCGAGCTCCATCTGTCGGGATTAATTTCAAAGCATGTGCATATGCATATGTGTATGAATTTAACAAATTAAACTACACGGGAACATAGGTCGAAGGGTATCCCACTGTCGCGTTTTGCGCGACTGTTGCTCTCGTTATGTTTGGTAACAGTGATCCCCTGCACACTTTTAGCTACGGGCCTGGCCAGCGTGAAATCAACTGTGTGTTTGTTTTTGTTTTTGTCATCGAGAGCTAAGAGACCGAATTACAGTGAGCCACAATGGTTATTTGGCGGCAATAATTTTAGCATCAGAAAACATGTGTATTTATGTTTAATTTTTGAGAAGAGGGATTGAAAATTTATAATTATATTATATTTTGTAGAGCAAAGTTATAATTTTTTGTACATGAGTTTACCAATATTGACAAAATATATGAATTAAAATACAAAATTCGGAATACATAATATGTAATTACTAAATAAAATTATCCTCATAGAACAAGACACATGTTTTCAAAAGTTTTAAAATTTTCGCGCAAAAAAACCATTTTTGGCCACTGTGCCTGTCTCTAGGCAACAGAAAATTGACTTCAGGCTGCCAGCGCGCTGGCCGAAGCATTTGCCTATTGCCAAACTTCACTAGCAACGCATACATTCATACGCAGGCCGTGCATACATTGACGCACACATTGAAACGATCGCAGAGCGCAAAGAAATGCACCCGTACTCATCGTTCCGCTGTCGTTGTGCGACTGACTTGATGCCGATGTGCGCTTCTCGCGGTTTCTACCGAACAAAGCCGATCGCTCACTCTTGAAACACTTCGTGTTCAGGGGTCCCAGTCTCTGCATTGCATCAGATGAGTATTTTCCGCTGTTTGAGTACTCTATATGTTCGATGCTTAGTGGTATAACACTGCGCCGGGGGGTCATAATCCACCAAAGCCACTCGACCGCTACTTTTCGCTGTTTGAGTACTCAATATGTTAGATGCTTAGTGCTGAAATGAAGAGCGTCACTTTTCGCCATAATTCGCACGCAGAAACACATTAAAATAAACGCCACTTTTCTTATTTTTACTTATTACTTTACACTTGTTTTGAATTAATAAATATATTATGTTTAATAGAAGCAGAAGTGTTATATTTTTGTGAAGCTAAACAGTTTAATTAGATACAGAACATTTTTTATTTTTATTGAATTGCGTTGCGAAAAAGTACTGCGTATTATACACACACATACAGAAAAAGGATGATGAAATAGTTACGTGTTGTGGTGAAATACAGTTGATGAAAAGCTTGATGGAATTTTGTGATCTTGATAGAATTACGCAATAAGAAGCGAGTTGTGAGTGCTGAAGAGATGTCTGCATCTTCAACACCTAAGAGATCTGACGAGATGGATTCAGAAACTGACACGGAGCTCAGCGGCAACCGCACGATAGTGCCCAGAGAAAAGGAAGACACCGTTACAATTCTTATCAAGCGCATAACGGAACAGTTAGCTGCAATGTCTGCACAAAACAGTGCATTGGCTACGCAAATGGCAAATGTTACTGAGGGTATGTCTGAACGGATGAACAAAATTGAACAGTTGGTAGCAGCAAATCCAATTGGTGCAATATGCACACATGGTGGCACTGGCGTTTCTGTTGGATTGGCTATCAACAAGGCTGCACAGGGCAGCAACAACATGGGTTCAAACGTGGAGGACGTATCTGGAACGGATGCAAATGGTGATACTGGTATTTCTGTAATGAACAGAGACGCAGCTTTGCAAGCAAATTTTGAAGCCACACATGGTGGCACTGGCGTTTCTGCACTGGGCAGCAACGCACCTGCACAACAAATTGGCAGCGTTTCACAGGGAAACTTTGGTCTTGATACACAGAGAAAAGGCTATGGACTTGATACACATGGAAACTCTCGTCTTGATACACAGAGAAAAGGCTATGGACTTGATACACGGGGAAACTCTGGTCTTGATACACAGAGAAGAAGCTATGATCTTGATATTTTAGGTATCAACGCGACTGGAAGACAACATAGTGTCTTAGCAGCCGCTGTTCATATCAGCACTGCCGAGCATAGTGGCATCGCTCATAGCGCTGTTGGTGACGCATACTGGAAGGCTGCCTTTCATAGCAAGAAGGAAAAGCACGTCGATTATTATGGCGCCACCAGAGGCATGACTAGCTCAAATGATTTGAATTCTGGAAGATTTGGTATGCATGGGCTAACTGAGAGTAATGGTGCGACAAGGTTTGATTTGGCACAAGGCAGACAAATAGAAAATAGCTCTCACGTCCACCCACAGTACAATGCTCTCACGCAACCTCGTAAACTGATAGATCTGCCTGTATTTAATGGAAATGCAAAAGATTGGCCAGTATTTTTGCCAGTTGCCATTGTCAAAGAGGATATTAGGGAATGAATATGAGGCGAATATAGTACCGTATCCAGATTTGGGACACCTTAGCATTTGGCTAAATGGATTGACTCGGAGCATTGCAAGGGCAGCAGTGGTGACTTCGAAGGAACAAGCAACAAAGGGAAAACAGAATTCACAGAAAAAGGCGGGGATGCAAGATGCAGAGGTCGCTGTTAAGGCGGACACAAATAAAGATATATGCTATAAATGCAAAGGAGATCACAAGTTGCCATAATGCGAGGAATATAATAGAGCCTCTATAGATGACAAATGGAAGATTGCAAAAGATCTTGGCGTCTGCTATAGTTGTTTGTTTAAAGGTCACAGCGTAAGAACATGCAAATACAAACGGACATGCAAATACTAACGGCATCATAGATCATTGCATTGTGATAAAATAAAGGAAAATGAAGCCAGCGAAGAGAAGGTTGAGGAAGAGAGTCCATCCGTGAACACGATAATGTCACAGATTTAAAGTAGTACCTATAGAGCTGATGGGTCCAAACAAACAAATTATAAAAACCTTTGCCTTTGTAGATGAAGGTTCTTCCACTACATTGATAAACAGTGAGTTGGCGCAGAAATTCGGTGTCAAAGAAGACCCTGTTAAGTTGACATTGAACTGTATAGGTAAACATGCTATGGATGTGAGTTCTATGATTTGTAAATTAAAGATACGATCACAAGATTGTGACAAGAAATGACTCCGTATAAAGGGCAGTTCAGTTCCAGAGCTTCAAGTACCTTTGCAAACTCTTGATGTGCAGCAGTTGGAAAGACAGTTTAAGAAAATAAGGAATTTACCAATAAAAGGGTATACTAATGCAGAGCCAATGCTTTTAATAGGAATAGACAATTGTCCTGTTATTCGTGTCATCAAAAGCAAACCGTTGGATAGGAATTTGATTGCAATAAAAACAGCATTAGGGTGGTATATATATGGATTGACTCAGAGGCAGACAGATGCATTTCCAATTTGTACAGTTGTGCTTCATACAACTGTTACAAGAAAAGTAAATTGATATGCAAAAATTAATGGCGGATTATTTCTCAACAGAAGGTTTCGGCGTCGAAATATCTCCAAAACGTTTGGAGTCAACCGCTATAAGCAGAGCAAGAAAGATACTTCAGGATACCACAAAACAATTAAATGGGGAATACGAGACAGGATTGCTATGGGCCGAGAACGAAGTCAATCTATCGGATAGCTACAACATGGCTCTACACAGGCTGCACGGAGTAGAAAATAAAATGCGCAAAATGGGTAAAATGGAAGAATATGATTTAACCGTCATGGAATTTGTAAAGAAAGGATACGCTGTAAAGCTATCTAAAGTTCAGACAAATATTAAACATCCTTGCACGTGGTATTTGCTCATTTCGGAGTGTACAATGTCAACAAACCTAAGAAAATGCGCTTAGTGTTTGATGCAGAAGAGATTGACGGAGTGTCCCTAAATTCAAAACTGTTAAAAGGACCAGATGAGAATCCTCCATTGACAAAAATATTATTTCAGTTAAGACAAGGAAAGATAGCTGTATGTGCTGATATAAGAGAGATGTTTCTGCAGGTTCGAGTTAGGGAACAGGATCAAGATGCTCTGCGCTTTCTATGGAGACATGGTAATCCGGAAGCGGAAGTAGAGATATACAAGATGACAGTCATGATATTTGGAGCAGCTTGTTCGCCATGTTGTGCACAATACGTTAAGAATACGAATGCCCTTAACGCAACGAAATATAAAGAAGCTGTCATAGATGCGATCGTAGCAAAGCATTACGTAGACGACTTTGTATCCAGCTTCAGTTCCGAGAAAGAAGCTTTTGACATAAGCAACGAGGTGAAAAGAGTTCACAAAATGGCAAATTTCGATCTTCGAGGATTTATTTCGAATTCAATGGACCTTCAAAAACGAATGAATGGCACAGAAATCGAAGCGCCAATATAGTCAAAATGGACAATGAGAAAGTCGATAAAATATTAGGAATGCATTGGCATAGCAGGAACGATCAATTTATTTTTGATCTGCAGCTAAATCGTGTCGACAAGGATATCGTAAGTGCCACAAAATGTCCAACAAAGCGACAGTTGCTAAGTTTGGTTATGTCAGTATACGATCCATTTGGAATGCTAGCCGATTTGATGATACATGGAAAAGTTTTGGTCCAAGATGTGTGGCGTTCAGGAATAGACTGGAATGACCTATTACCAGATTCCTTGTTTGAACGTTTCAAGCAATGGGTTCGTCAGTTGGAGAACGTAAAAAATTTTAAATTGAGTAGATGCTATTCCTGGAATCTTTTTGACGATGACACACACACACACACAGATCGAATTACACATTTTTGTAGATGCGAGCGAATTGGCATTCGCAGCAGTAGCTTATTGGAGGATTGTTAAAAATGGTCTTATTAATACTATATTTGTTGCAGGCAAAACAAAGTGCGCATCTTTAAAAATGTTATCGGTGCCGCGGCTTGAGCTCCAAACAGCAGTATTAGACACTCGCCTACGAAACACAATTTTAGCTTGCCACGAAGTCATGGTGCAGAGTTGCACATTATGGTATGATTCAATGACAGTTATTTGTTGGATTCACTCTGATCATCGGCAATATAAGCCATTCGTAGCGCACCGTAAAGTGAAATTTTGGAGAGTACAGATGAAAGTAACTGGAGATGGGTACCTACCGATTTGAATGCCGCGGATAAGGCGACTAAGGCACCAAAGGGATTGAAATATACAGCTGGAAATTTCTGGACAACAGGACCAGAGTTTCTACTGCAAGATAGGCAGTTTTGGCCTACTTCAAATGGAATAAGCACCCAAAAATATTCAAAGTACATGTTTTTAAAACGCACCATGGCGTGGATACTGAGATTTGTAAAGCGGCTGCGCCACCAGAACTCAGACGAAAGGTGTGGAGAGCTTTCTTCAAATGAGTTACGGTGGGCGGAAATTAGCCTGTGCAATATTGCACAGAGACAAACATTCAGCCAGGAACTGGCGAGCTTAAAGGAAGGCGATGCAGTTGCCAAAAGCAGCTCGATTTACTCATTATGTCCGGTTTTATCAAAGGAAGGCATTTTAGTAGTTGGCGGAAGACTTGACTATGCTGCAGTTTTGCCTGAATCAACTCGCCACCCTATAATAATGCCTTCTAAACATCCTTTGACTGAATTGATGATAAAGTGGTATCACGACGTGTACCATCACCAAAATGAGAATCTCATTATAAATGAAATAAGACGCAAATTTTGGATAGTGCATTTGAGAAAGGCTGTAAAGCGAGCTAAAACAGCTTGTCAACTTTGTAAAAATGAGTCTGCAGTTCCAAAACCGGCACAAATGGGGCAGTTACCAAAGGATCGAGTAACTCCATACCAGCGTCCCTTCTCCTATACAGGATTGGATTATTTTGGTCCTATCATGGTAACCATAGGCCGACGACTTGAGAAGAGATGGGTCGCATTGTTTACATGCCTAACAATAAGAGCTATGCACCTTGAACTAGTAGCAGATCTTTCTACTGATGAATGCATATTATGCATTCGTAATTTTGTCAATCGTAGAGGAGTGCTAGTAAAGATCAGGTCGGATATGGGAACGAATTTCATCGGAGCGGACAGGGAGATTAAGAGGACTAAGGATTGGAGTGTCATTAAGTCAGAAATGGCAAACAAAGGAATCCAATGGGAATTTAACTGTCCTGCTAACCCAAGCTCAGGCGGCTGTTGGGAGCGATTAGTTAGATCTACAAAACGAATCTTGGCTGTCATGCTCAAACAACAAGCTCCTCAAGTGGAGGCCCTGCGAAGTTTGCTAATAGAAGCCGAAAACATTATAAACAGTAGACCTTTGACGCATATCCCTGTTTATGTAAATGATCCAGAGCCACTAACTCCGAATCATTTGTTGCTCGGCACTACTAATTCAACTCAAACTCCTGATGATGGCGGCAATTTCTGTTTTCATAAGCAATATCGTATTGCTAAACAACTAAAGGATAATTTTTGGCGTCGAAGGATAAGAGAATACTTGCCTATATTGACCAGGCGTACTAAAGCCAATCAATGTTGGCGATGTTGTGGTAATCTGCGATGATAACCAACCGCGCGGCAATTGGAAAAAAGGCGTCGCCATTCAAACAATGCCAGCAAAAGATGGGAAAATACGAATCGCCGAAGGACACTCACTCGTCCAGTATCAAAGTTGGCAGTATTAGATGTGTTAGGTAAAACTCCCGAGTAGTTTTACGGTGGGCGGGATGTTGTGAGTTCGTGAGATAAAGTTGCCATATTTTCTATACATACCAAAAATATCGTATAGAAAATTCCATTATTATACATAAGTTATTATCGATAAATGTGAGCTGTGCAACACTGAAATGAAGAGCGCCACTTTTCGCCATAATTCGCACGCAGCAACACATTAAAATAAACGCCACTTTTCTTATTTTTACTTATTTACACTTGTTTTGAATTAATAAATATATTGTGTTTAATAGAAGCAGAAGTGTTATATTTTTGTGAAGCTAAACAGTTTAATTGGATACAGAACAGAGGGAGATGTAGTATGCAGATATATTGATTAACAACTGTACCCATATGTAATCATAACAACCAAGCACATTGTAGCACTCTGTTGCAATGTGTACATAACCAGTCCAGCCCAAGTGCATGCGTTACACGAGCACCCACTTGAAGGCTAACATACATAATTGCATGGTCATCATTCCCATGCTGGCCAAGCGCTGATCGCTTACTATGTGTGCCTATAGCACTCCTCCTCCTCCAGCACCGTCGCTCGGCGATAATTCATATATACATAAGATGTACATATAAGCGTCGCTGCTCCTCGAATTAGGCTAAGAAACCTTTGTATGTAGATCATAAGAACATTAACGAATTTACTTCGAATGGAGCAGGACCTTCCCTGCTCCACTCAATATAATAAAGTTACAAACGTTTTCAATACAATACAAATAATAAACCTTTCAATATAGTGTCATTTTTTTTGCAACTTTTTAAATAGTAGGTGAAGTACTTTTTACCAGCTTCATTTAGGATTGATATTTTTTCCCGCTTAAGCGGGAAGAGTGTGCAAAGTCGCACCGAAGTTGCACCCCGTGTTTGCTGCACATGAACGTTGCCCAGAAATTCTACCAACGGGTCAATCGTATGACCCAAGCTTTTAAAACCGGTGAACTGATATGCCGAGATGGGGATGGAAACCTGGTTACGGATACGCAGGATAAGTTGCGAATATAGAGAACACTTCGCCAAGCTGCTCTCTGGAGAAGACGCACTAATGACACTAATCACCGACAACATGGATATTCCACCACCTAGCCATGACGAGGTCCGAGACGCAATAATGCGACTCAAAAACAACAAAGCAGCCGGAGCTGATGGCTTGCCTGCGGAATTGTTTAAGGCCGGCAGCAGCGAGCTGATAGGGTGCATGCATCAGCTCCTTTGCAAAATATGGCTAAAGGAAGGCATGCCCAATGATTGGAATCTCAGTGTCCTTTGTCCTGTCCTTAAGAAGGGTGACCCGACGATTTGGGCCAATTACCGGGGAATCAGTCTCATCGCCATCTCGTACAAGGTCCTATCAAGCGTAATCTGCGAAAGACTGAAGCCGTATGCCAACACACTGATTGGACCTTATCAGTGCGGCTTCAGACCTGGTAAATCCACCTTACAGGGTCCGCCACGTAACTTTTTTTTTTTTAAAACAGTGCGCACAAGATCGATCGTAACGTTGGCTGTTGTCCAAGTCCTCCTCTTCGATTTCCGGGAAGGACCAATCCCTTAACATGGCGCGGTAGCGTTCGCCATTGACCGTAACGGTGACTCCTGCCGCATTTTCGCCTCACGCACGCTCTCGGCCACAGCAGCGATATTACCGGCAGTACTCACTGTTTTTGGTTTCTCACGCGTTGGTTTATCAATAATTGTGCCGATTTCACTCAATTTTTTCAAAAGATAGCGCACATACGGAGCGGACAGTGCTTTGTTGCGGCTCATTTCCGTGCGTAATTTTCGCACACATTCTGCAGCATTACCATAATTATATTTTAACGCGTTCCCCAATCGTATACACAACCATTTTCGTTCAGCGGAAGGATAAAACTAACTTTCTGTCAAATCAGTTGTAATATCAGTGTTACCACACTCAAAATAACCACTAGTTCAAAAAAAAAATGTTAGAAAAAAAAATGTCAAATCCTGATGAAGACCCACGAGAAACAGGTCGACACGCACCATCTCTTTGTCGACTATAAGGCTGCTTTCGATAGCCCGATAAGAGATTGCCTACTCGCCACCATGTCGGTATTCCTGCGAAGCTGATTCGGCTGTGCAGAATGACGTTGAGCAGCACTACAAGCTCCGTCAAGGTAGGAAAGAAGCACTCTGAACCTTTCAATACCGTGCGAGGTTTCAGACAAGGCGATCCTCTATCGTGCAACCTCTTCAACCTGGTGATGGAAGGGGTGCTGCGAAATGCTGAGGTACATCGAAATGGCACTATTTTTTATAAAAGTGTCCAACTGCTTGCATACGCCGATGATATTGACATCATTGGACGTTGCAAGCGAGATGTTACAGCAGCATTTTCCGCGACCGAAAAGGAGTCAGCAAGAGTGCGTTTGGAGGTAAATGAGGGAAAAACCAAGTATATGCTGTCCAGTAGCAAGGAATCCCAGCGCCTAGGATCCCAAGTATATGCTGGCAGCAATACTTTTAAAGTTGTAAGGATTTTATATACCTTGGCACCGCCGTCAACTCAAGCAACAACATTAGCATGGAGATCAAGCGGAGAATCTCATCTGCCAACAGGTGTTACTATGGGCTCAGTAAGCAGATGTGATGATAGATAGCAGAGCTCGCTCTCGACCGACAAAACTGACACTTTACAAGACGCTCATCCTACCTCTGCTCTTATATGGCGCAGAAACATGGGTACTGTCACAAACGGATGTAGCAGCGCTTGGAGTGTTCGAGAGATAAATTCTCCGTAAGATCTTTGGTCCTGTTCGCACGAGGAACGACTTTCGCATTCGAATGAACTACGAACTGTATGAGCTCTTCGGCGACATTGACGTAGTCCGGCGCATTACAATACAACGTATCGGGAGGCGTGGTAGACCCCACAAAGTATATATATTCTTGCTCAGGATCACTAGCCGATTCGATTGAGCCATGTCTGTCTGTGGGATGTCCGGATGACCAGATGAACACACAGATCTCAGCTATTATAAGAGCTAGAAACACCAAATTTGGCATGAAGGTTTTTGTGTACCAGGCGCAGATCAAGTTTATTTCAAATGTTGGGTGCCACTCCCACCGTCCCCAAGAAATCAATAATTTAATTTTTGAACTGAGCGCTGTATAAAAGTTATAACTTTCTGAATTTAACATTTACTAAGCTGAATAAAATATCTACGCATTCTCCAAATTGCAATCTGATCAGACAATAAACACAGAAGTTATTTCAGAAAGTATGAGCATACAACTAAGTGCTTGTGTCAGCTACCAAGGGAGGCGGGCGAGCGCGAAGCGCGAGCGCCATCTGTCGGGATTAATTTCATAGCATGTGCATGTCTGCTCATCTGTCGTCTGGACATCCGGACATCCAGACAGACAGACATGGCTCAATCGACTCGGCTAGTGATCCTGAACAAGAATATATATACTTTATGGGGTCTGCCACGCCTCCTTCTGCCTGTTACAAACATTTGCACAAAGTTAGTATACCCTTTTTTGACAATTTCCAATGGTCGAAGGGTATAAAAAGCTTAATTTTGTATTTAGTTGAAGGCATTCCTGACAGAAAATTGAACAAAGCGGGTCTGCACAGAGCAGAAACGCTAAAAGAATTGAAGAAAGAAAGGTGTTAACAGGCAAGACCATGATGTAAATAAATCTAGAGACAATGAGGGTACAGGGAAAAGGAAACAGGTGACCGAAAAGAAATGTTTTAAGTGTGCAGAAGAAGGGCACATTGCAAGAGATTACAAGAAAGACGTAGTTTGTTTTAAGTGCAGAAAGAGCGGTCATATTTCTACAAAATGTCTAGAAAATAAAACTGCAGTCTCTATTAAAACAGAGGCGGCTAATGTTTTAGAAGTAAAGTCATTGTCTGATTTATAAAAGTTTTGTTGCCTCAGATATCTCGTTCGGTGCAATGATTGATTCTGGGTGCGATGTATGTTTAATGAGAGAGGCTTTGTTTCAAAAATTCAAAAGAGCTGAACTGAGGAAGAAAATCAGACACCTGAAAGGAATTGGCCAAGGTGCAGTAGTGACTATTGGAAGTTTTAATTTAGAACTTTTTGCTGATAAAACAACAATTACTGTAAATTTTCATGTAGTGAAAGAAAGAGAGTTAGAGTATGCTGCCTTTAGGGGAAATGACGTTTTAAGCCAAATGGATATCTTATTTAGCACCAATGGGGTTGTTTTTATAGAAAGAGATATCGACGTTGATTCTATAAAGGTATTTAAGAGTATGTGTGTGATAGAGATGTTGGAAGAGAGCTGTGTAATTGATTTAATTGATCTAGATCATTTACGGCAAAGTCAGAAAAGCGAAGTGGTGGAAATAATTGAAAAATACAAGCCGATGAAACTTATTAAGTCACCAGTTGAGATGATGTTTCAACGACCGCGCCGGGTGTCTTATGAAAACAAGTGTTTTATTGAAAAACAAATTCAAAATTGGCTTGAAGAAGGTATAATTGTTCCGAGTTGTTTCGAGTATGCTTCTCCGGGGGTTTTAGTAACAAAAAAGGATGGATCAAAGCGTTTCTGTTGTGATTACAGAAAATTAAATTTAAAAATAAAGCGGGACAATTTCCCGATGTCTTTGATAGATGTCGTGCTTGATCAGCTTCAGGGCGCTAAAGTATTTTCCACGTTAGATTTGGCCAATGGATTTTTTCATGTACCTATCGAAAAAGAGTCAAGGAAGTTCACATCATTCGTAACATATAATGGGCAGTACGAGTTTACGTGCCCTTTGGTATAAGCAACTCCCCTGCAGTGTTCTGTCGTTACGTCATTGCAGTACTTAGAGAGTTAATAAATGAAAAAAAGATAGTCGTATACATGGACGATATAGTTATTCCAACAAAAGACGAGAAAAGTGGATTGCAAATATTAAAAGAAGTTTTAAAGAAAGTTTCTAGTACAGGACTTCAGAATAAATGGGAGAAAACTCAAATTTTAAAAATGAAAATTCAGTTTCTTGGCTATGTAATAGAGAATAAAACTATTGCACCCACCGAAGATAAAATAAAGGCAGTCGTAAATTTTTCTATTCCTCAAAATAGATAAGCGATCGGGAGATTTTTAGGCTTGACATCCTATTTACGCCGTTTTATGAAAGGGTACGCTTTAATTGCAAAACCATTAAGTGAAAGAAAGTAAGACGATTAATGGTGGGAATATATTATTAGACGAACAGTGTTTGCTTAGCTTTAACCAGCTTAAAAATTTGTTAGTCACAGCGCCGGTGTTGAAAATATATGATCCACGCGCTGTTACTGAAGTCCATACAGATGCGAGCAAATACGGATTTGGCGGAATACTTATGCAGAACGACTTTGTGGATCAGTCGTTTCATCCTGTCGAGTTCATGAGCAGAAAGACCACTCCGGCTGAGGAGAAGTATAGCGCGTACAAGCTGGAAGCATTGGCGGTGGTAAACGCAATAAAGAAGTGGCGTATTTATCTGCTAGGAGTTCAATTTACAATAGTAACAGTTTGTCATGCGCTCGAAAAGACTCTAAGAAGAGACGATGTTCCTCCCAGAGTAGCACGTTGGGCTATGTTTTTACAAGAGTTTAAGTTTTCGGTGCAGCATAGGTCAGGTAGTCAGATGCGATATGTAGATGCATTAAGTCGTTTGAACTGTTTTTTAATCGAAGACTCGACAAAGTATCGTTTAAAGGAAGCACAAGATAATGATGAGTGGATCCTATGTATGAAAAAATAATAAGGATCGTACATAGAGAAGGTCACTAGGGACCTCACAAAACGAGAGAATTAATTGAAAAATCCTATTATATGAAAAATCTTGCAGCGAAAGTAGAGAAGTTTGTCAAGTGTTGTATTGAATGCTTGATAATAGACTCAAAGCGAGGCAAAAAAGAGGGATTGTTGACACCAATTGACAAAGCACAAGAACCTCTTGGTACATATCACATAGACCACGTAGGACCATTGACGGAAACAAAAAAGAAGTATAATCACATACTGGCAGTAGTTGATGCGTTTACGAAGTTCGTATGGCTATATCCAACTCGATCGACAGGCACTGAGGAGGTTATAATTCGACTACGCAAGCAAGCTGCTATTTTTGGGACAGGGCAGCGCTTTCACGTCTACGGGATTCAGGGATTATTGCACAGATCAGGGAATTCAGTTGCTTCATATAATGCCTAGGGGAAACGGACAAGTGGAACGAATTCATTAAAATCGTTATTCCCATGGGTAAGTTATGTCAAAGTAATCTTTCGAATTGGTACAATCACGTAGACAGAATACAGCAAATACTGAATGACACAAAGCCAAGGACAACTAAATACACACCTTTTGAAATTTTGACATGATTAAATATACGCAAAAAAGACGATGATTTACGGAAACTGTTAGAGAATTTAGAAATATATCAATTAATAGATGATCGAGACGAAACTCGCAAAAAAGTGCAGGAAAACATAGAGTCCAACAAGTTTTAATGAAAAAAGAATAGTTGAAAATATGTATAAAGTAGGAAAACTTGTGGCTATCAAAAGAACACAGTATGGAACAGTTATGAAGCTTAGAGCTAAGTAGTAGCTAAGTAAAAGTAGGTAATCAAGAAGGGCCTAAAACAACAACCACTGCAGCAGTTATCAGGATAGCCGAATGGAGGATTGGGATAGTATTGCTGTAACAGCGTACACTCCTCGATGCAACAACATTGAATCCATCGATAGTTTTTAAACGATTGTTCGCTTTGAATGGTTTTTTTCAGTTTAATTAAGAATAAAGAGAAGAAGATCGCACGACACAGAGAGAGAAGTTTTTGAATTAAAAAGACGTGCGCATTATTTTATTCGGAGTGTTGAATTGCACAGAACTCGAAGTCGTTTGTTTTGCCCCAGTAACTTTATTTAACACGTTAAGAAAATTAAATCAATAAATAAATTTTAATTTGTGTTCCCACATTAATAAGTCACACGCTCAAAAAATGAGCAGCGATCCAAAGAGCGAGCGTAGAAGCTCAGTAAACCCAAGAAACGCCTGTTACTCTTACTTCTCAACACGCGATACCGATGAAGACCAAAATACAATGGCAACAAAAACCGTAAGCTTCGATAAGAAACAAACACGTACCAACAAAAGCAACGAACAAACTAGCAGTCTCAATAATAACCATTTTTCCATCTTAGCAGAGGCGGAGAACAACCAAGCAGAGTTGGGGCAGAAGACCCTAAAGAAACCAAAGCCCCCATCAATTTATATAAGGGAAAGAAGCTCAAACGCCCTGGTCAACAAAATTGTTGGGCTGGTCGGGGACGATAATATCCATGTTGTTCAATGAACAAACTGCCAGGAGTATGGACACACCAAAATATACTGCACACTTCGGGCAGTCTGTGTAGTCTGTGGAGACTTCCACAACTCCGTAAACTGCCCCGCAAACAAAGAAGACCCCCTAAAGAAAAAATGCGGCAACTGTGGAGGAAATCATACGGCAAACTACAGAGGCTGTGCGGTCTATAAGGAGTCGAAGAGTCGCATGCAACGAGCGACAGCTACGCGTCAACAAAACACGCAAAACACGTATCGTAACCCAAAAAGTACCCTAGATGTATTTTTCGGCAAGGCAGCCAGATCCTCATTCGGTCCGCCTAATACCACTAAGGGCATCTCCTACGCCGAAGCATTACGAACAGACATGGAAAATTCACTCCAGCCCCACTCAGAAAATGCTCAGCAGTTCGCAACATCCCCCTTTGCTGACGACACTGCGATCCTTAGCCGCTCCAGATGCCCAGTCGGTGCAACATCCCAACTCGCCAAACACCTCAAAGTATTCGAGAAATGGCTATCTGACTGTCGTATTAAAATAAACGAACAAAAGTGCAAGCACATAACGTTTACTCTTAACAGACAAACTTGCCCCCCGCGCTGTCTGAATAGCACGCAGATCCCCCAAGTCAAAGAAAGGGAGCGGGATAGGAGAGGCGGCCCTGATTTAAAGAATTGTACATTTATGTTCAAGTTTTTAGAGTGCACATGCGCAGAAAATCCGATTGAAAGCTTTGAAAGCTTCACCACTCTGTTAACGTCCACACAATAGGCTGACTTTTGTTGATTTGTAAATTAAATTTGCAGACCAAACAAATTAATATTATTGATATTATTCAAATTAAAATGGACAGTCGATAAGAAGAACTAAAAAGAGAGGGAGAAAGAGAAGGGATTGTCAGCTCTATAAGAAGATGCTACAACGAGATAATACTATTTGTTCTTTATTTAACGTGATGAAGGACCATGTATCGCAGTCAAGGCGTATTCATTCTGGATACTATTTAGTAAATCTTGTGTTGCTATCTGTAGTGCTGGTCACCAACACATTGCCTCCGGTTATACGCATTGGTGAGTTGAAGTTGTGTAGAATAGTGAAGAACTGCCAGTCAATTTTGTTTATTATTATTAATTAGGGTGCCATTTTTACGGAAGACAAACGTGAGGGTAACATTGAGTCGGCCTTCAAATATGCCATATATCATATAAACAAGGAGAAGACACTGCTGCCAAACACACAGTTAGTCTACAATATTGAGTTTGTGCCGCGCACAACTCTTTGACTTCAGGCTGTCAGCGCGCTGGCCGAAGCATTTGCCTGTTGTCAATCTTCACAAGCAACGCATACGCGGACCGTGTATGCATGGAAACGATCGCACAGCGCAAAGAAGTACGCGCCTGCTTATCGTTCCGCTTTCGTTGTGCGACCAAAGCAGTTTTGATGCTGTGCGTTGTTTGTACTAAGAGCCGAACACCCAGCTGCCCCAGCCGACCGTCTTTACTCTCAATGCTTCGGGCTCTGGGGCAGCTGAATCGATAAACCAGTGGCAGAAACTTTACCTGCTGTTTGCTTTCAATACAGAATACAACTGGTGCCCGATAATATGTATGGAGTGTTTATACAAGAAACAAATGTTTGGAACGGTATTGTACAGGAACTAATGGAAATGGCAAGTATTAATCAACATTGCTAATGTACGAGTATTTATATATTCAGTTAAGCTTATTTAAATAAGCTTATTTAGCGTGCAGATTTAGCCATTGCTTCCATGACGATTAATTATGCACGGGAAAGTGTAATCGATTTTAAAAAGCTTTTTATGAACCTGGGCATTGGAATTCTCTTTATGGTAATGTCTTTGTTTTGTATTTATTGCTGAATTCGTATCGGTAGTAGCTTCAAGACCTTTGTAGCTGGTAGTAAAAATCAGATATGGTTATCGCTGGTAAAGTGAATGTTCCTACTTAAGTACTTAACTTAAAGGATTGCATACAAGAACTGAAAGAAACTTAATCAACGTACTGTACAAACATAGCTAAAGGGTAATGTAGATACTATACTCATCTACTCGACATGAACACCTGTGAAAGGTAGTTTTGTACGTTTTCTTTTGATTCGGAGCGCTGTCTGTTGTCAAACTTTGTCTGTTGTCAAACTTCACAAGCAACGCAAACATTCATATGCGAGCTTGTGAATACATAGCACACATACATTGAAACGATGGCTAGGGCAAAGGAATATGCCCATGCTCATTGTTTCGCTGTCGTTGTGCGACTGAGTTGATGCCTCTGTTTGCTGCTTCTGGATTGCTCACCAAAGAGAGCCAATCGCTCTCTCGTGAAACACTTCGGGCCCTGGGGTCATAATAAACCGAACACCATTGGGCTGCAGTGTTGCCAGCGCGTGACAGAAAAAATTTGCTAAATCGTGTTTAAAAATAAGCTTTTTTTCAAAATAAGCTGAAATTTAGCTAACAATTTTTTTCAATAAAAAAGACAGAAAAATTAGTTTTTGATGCAATTTTTTATTTTAAATTAGTGATATAATATTTTCTACATCGTTCTCAATATCGGAAACCTCCTATTATTTGTTCCAATAATTTTTAAATATTTATTAGGAAACATTTATCTATCCTGCGCATTTCAACAGTAAAAGTTATTAAATTATTTAGTGTATTACCTTATCCATAAAATTGAGTTTAGCTTGTCCAAGTGCATTGTATTTTTCAACTTTTAACAGTAAACGTTATTAAATTATTTAGTGTATTACCTTATCCATAAAATTGAGTTTAGCTTGTCCAAGTGCATTCTCTTTCTCAATTTTGTTATCACGAGGTTCATTTGGCTGAACACGCGTTCCACATTGTCGTTTGACCACGCCAAAGACATTGTTTCCGGATTGTTTCCGTTAGCGTCTTGGTAGTTTGAAACTTTGGCCCAAAATTTAACCGTTTCATCAACGTTCCAGTCCGACTTTACGTAGTGCTTTAACCAGTGTTGCGAATTTAAACTTTTTCCGGATAGATCTGTTCAGATTTCAACAGCGTCATCCGGAAAAAATATAAAACAGCCCCTATCCGGAAAACTGTTCTTTTTTTTGGTTTGTCCTTTTTCTATCCTTTATTGATTAAATTGTTACAAAATCATCAAAATTAATATAAATTTATAATCGATATGAGCATTTATTAAAAATGCAACCCCGTTGAAATGGCGTATAATCGATATATTGACATTTTGTGATATAAGAATGCCAAAAGAAGTTTATAAACAAAAGTTTCGAGACGCATGGCTAAAATAGCCGGATCTGCAACAGTGGATTTGTCGCGATGGGAAAAATGTCGATAAGGCATATTGCAAAAAAATTGAGCACCAAAAAAATGTATTCCGAATTTTGTAGTTAAAATTTATAATATTGAAAAAAAGTTGTGCAGCAACTATAATTTTTTTTTGTTTATGTTTGTACTAAATTTGACAAAATTTATCAGCCAAAACTAAAAAAATCGGAATACATCAATATGTATTTACTAAATGAAATTATGGCATAAACGAGAGCAATAGTCGCGCAAAACGCAAAAGTCGGATACCCTTCGACCTATGTTCCCGTGTAGTTTAATTTGTTGAATTCATACACATATGCATATGCACAAGCTTTAAAATTAATCCCAACAGATGGCGCTCGCCCGCCTCTCGTATTACTTGACAGAAGCAGTTGGTTTTATGCTCATACTTTCTTAAATAACTTCTGTGTTTATTGTTCGATCGGATTGTGATTTGGACACTACGTAGATATTTCATTCAGCTTAGTATATGTTAAAGTCAGAAAGTTGTATCTTTTATACGGCGCTTACAAATTGAGTTCAAAAATTAAATTATTGATTTGTGGGGCGGTGGGCGTATAGGAACCTTTATTCCAAATTTGGTGTCTCTAGCTCTTATAATAGCTGAGATCTGTGTGTTCATCTGTCATCCGTACATCCAGACAGACAGACATGGCTCAATCGATTGTGGGGTCTGCCACGCCTCCTTCTGCCTGTTACATACATTTGCACAAAGTTAGTATACCCTTTTTTGACCATTTTCAATGGTCGAGGGTATAATCAAGCCACATATTTTCGAAGCTATAAAATTTCCCCGCAAGATAACCATTTTTGCCCACTGTGTCTCAGTCTCTTGGCTCTCGACGCCGAAACAGAAAATTCACTTCAGGCTGCCAGCGCGCTGGCCGAAGCATTTGCCTGTTGTTCATATGCGAGCTTATGCATGCATATACGTACACATTGAAACGATCGCAGAGCGCATGCTCATCGTTCCGCTCTCGTTGTGCGACTGAGTTGATGCCACTGTGGGCTTTTCGCGGTTTCTAACGAAGAGAGCCGATCGCTCACTCGAGAAACACTTCGTGTTCAGGGGTCCCAGTCTCCGCAGTGCATCAAATGAGTAGATTTCGCTGTTTGAGTACTCTATATGTGCGATGCTTAGTAGTAGCACTAAGCATCTAACATATAGAGTACTCAAACAGCGAAAAGTAGCGGTCGAGTGGTTTTGGTGGATTATGACCCCCCGGCGAAGTGTTATACGAAGTGTTATATGAGTGAGCATTTCAGTTCTCTTTGGTGAGCAATCCAGAAACAGCAAACAGCGGCATGAAGTCAGTCGCACAACGACAGCGGAACGATAAGCATGCGCGTACTTCTTTGCGCTGTGCGATCGTTTCCATGTGTGCGTATATGCATGCACGGCCCGCGTATGAATGTATGCGTTGCTAGTGAAGTTTGGCAATAGGCAAATGCTTCGGCCAGCGCGCTGGCAGCCTGAAGTCAATTTTGTGTTTCGGCGTCGAGAGCCTAGAGACTGAGGCACAGGGCCGTAGTGAGGGTTTTACGGCCCCTGTGCAATACTTATCAGGAAGTCCTACTTAAATTACATTAATTAAAAAATATATTTGTGTTTACCAAAGGAATTAAATTTTACAAATATATCCGCATTAATAACATTTTTATGTTTGGTATCCGTGAGCCCTTAACTGTTGAGAGCTCTTGTTGTACCGCACACCCTGCACACTTTTAGCTACGGGCCTGGCCAGCGTGAAATCAACTGTGTGTTTGTTTTTGTCTTTGTCATCGAGAGCTAAAAGACCGAATTACAGTGAACCAAAGTGGTTATTTGGCGGCAATATTTTAGCATCAGAAAACATGTGTATTTATGTTTAATTTTTGAGAACATGGATTGAAAATTCATAATTATATTATATTTTGTAGAGCAAAATTATAATATAAAAAAAAGTTGTGACAATTACAATTTTTTTTGTATATGAGTTTATGAGTTTACCAATATTGACAAAATTTATGAATTAAAATAAAAAATTCTGAATACATAAATATGTATTTACTAAATAAAATAATCCTCATAGAACAAGTCACATGTTTTCAAAAGTTTTAAAATTTTCGCTGCAAGATAACCATTTTTGTCCACTGTGTCTGTCTCTAGGCTCTGGACGCCGAAACACAAAATTGACTTCAGACTGCCAGCGCGCTGGCCGAAGCATTTGGCTATTGCCAAACTTCACAAACAACGCATACATTCATACGCGGGCCGTGCATGCATACACACACACATGGAAACGATCGCACAGCGCAAAGAAGTACGCGCATGCTTATCGTTCCGCTGTCGTTGTGCGACTGACTTCATGCCGCTGTTTGCTGTTTCTGGATTGCTCACCAAAGAGAACTGAAATGCTCACTCATATAACACTTCGTATAACACTTCGCCGGGGGGTCATAATCCACCAAAACCACTCGACCGCTACTTTTCGCTGTTTGAGTACTCTACATGTTAGATGCTTAGTGGTAGTAGCACATAGAAATCATGCGATTCCAGTGTTAGAAAGACTGAAATTTTTGGGATTTACCGCATATGCAAAACATAAAATAGTTACTATATAAAAACAATAAAAAAAAAATAATATAAAATAAATTGGCTAAGCTTAAAAAAATTTAGCTAAAAAGTCCGCTTATAGCAATTTCAAAAATAAATTAGCTCTCCTACTCTGAAATAAGATAAATTTAGCCAAAAAAAAAATAGATGACAAATAGCTGGCAACACTGTAGGGCAAGTACTTTTCGGTAGAGCTAGAAAGAATATCGACGATATATTGATACATCGATATTTTTCAATTTTTGGAAATATCGAAGTTTTTACATATCGATGTTCGATATTCTGCTGAGAATTTTATATGGGAAATCAGGACTTTTCGAAGGCTATATTTTCTAAACTAAGCTGACAACAAAAAATGATTAGTTTATATTTTCGTCATATCTCGTCGATATTTATAAGGATCAATCATCCGATCTTGACGCTTTGGGAACTGCAATCCTTTTGATTACTTAATTTAATATATAAATTAACAGCACTAAGCAATGAACACAAGTCACATGTTTTCAAAAGTTTTAAAATTTTCGCTGCAAGATAATCATTTTTGTCCACTGTGTCTGTCTCTAGGCTCTCGACGCCGAAACACAAAATTGACTTCAGGCTGCCAGTGCGCTGGCCGAAGCATTTGCCTATTGCCAAACTTCACTAGCAACGCATACATTCATACGCGGGGCGTGCATACATACACGCACACATGGAAACGATCGCACAGCGCAAAGAAGTACACGCATGCTTATCGTTCCGCTGTCGTTGTGCGACTGAAGCAGTTTTGATGCTATGCACAGTTTGTACTGAGTGTCGAACAGCTGTTCTGTTCTTCTTCTTTCCTGGGGTACATTGTGTAGATGTGACAAGCCGTTGACTACACTTCACGTTAATCATCTCAGATCTTTAGACGCAAACATACAAAAAAATATAAGTATATACTAGCAGTTGTAGATGGTTTTTCAAAATTTACTTGGTTGTATTCCAGAAAGTCGACTGATGCTGCAAAAGTAATAAAACATATGAGTTCATGGATAACGATATTCGGAAACCCAAAACGTATTATCAGCGACAAAGGTGCAGCTTTTACGTCGATACATTTCATGGAGTTCTGTGCTGATTACAAAACTGGCCATGTAGAAACAAACCACAGGTATCCCGAGAGGAAATGGACAAATAGAGAGGTGAACAGAGTCATACTGTCAAAAATGAAAGCAGCTGAACCATCTAAATGGTACAAATACACGTCGAAGGTGCAAAACGCGATCAATGCGCATGTTCACTCATCAACTAATTTCACACCATTCGAAATTATGTTTGGTGTCAAAATGCGAAATGAAAATGAAGCTGAGATTCATCTGAGGCAGATTTAGAGCAGGATGGCCCAGCGTAATCTGGCAACCCTGTCGGTACCGATCGAGTGGACAGCCCTTTCTAAAACTAACACAATAATCGATAATCATAGACAACACACGAAGTTGTCAAGTAGTGCAAAAGTTGTGAATAAAGTCGAAAGTTGAAGCTGCACACAGCCTCACAAATATTAAGTTGTTAAATTATCTAATCAAACACTAAAACAACAATACCTTAATATAATTATCTTATTCTTAAAACTATTGAAATATTATTATTATTATTATTATTATTTTAAAAAAAGAAGGTGCGAGGCACTGCGACCAAAAACGATCTTTTGTACCTATAGTGCTCTCCCTATCTTGACAAAAGCTGTTCTGCTTCCCTAATGAAGCATAACAGATCTTTCGTCGAGGAACGGACAATTTGCTCGGGAACTGCGATTTCCACGTGCAGATGCTTCCTCCTGATCCATACCAACGCTGGACAATCACACAAGATGTGTTTGGTGGTTTCGTCGTCCTCTCAACAGAGCCTGCATTCTGTGTCTGAGGACAGACGCATTTTTGCGAGGTGATAGTTCACCACGTGGTGACCACTAAGGTAGCCAATAAGGAGATAGAGATCTCTCCTGCAAAGTAAGTTTGTTCTTGGTTTAACCGAGGGATTCGTAAGGTCTCTAGCCTGCCTCATCCCTGGTTGGAAGAACCAATAGCGTTCGGTCAACCAATCGTCCATGCTTTCACAAGGGATGAGATGGTTGACCACCCCACGCCGCAGATGGGTTCGGGGCCATGCAGAGGGGCTGATAACCCCGCCCTCGCTAGTTCATCAGCTAGCTCGTTGCCTTGGAAACCGGAGTGTCCAGGTACCCACAGGAGGGTGACTTTGTTCCTATTGGAGAGCCTCTGGAGGCAGTTCCAACAGTCAGCCACCATACGCGAGCCTACTCTTTTTGAGGAGAGGGCTACTATGGCGGTTTGGTTATCTGAGAAGATGTAAATATTTGCTCCTCTGATCCCCTTCATGAACCTCGGATTGAAAGACTGTGGGCCATTTGCCCATAGCAATCGAGGTTTTGGAATTGGGACCATGTATCCCAGCTCCAACCCCCTGATCAGTCCTTGACCCATCGGTATACCAGTGTATGCCATGAGGGTCACTGATGGGGTTGCCAGTATCCCAGTCCCTCCGGTCCGGGATGAGAGTTTTGAATTTTGCACCAAAGAAGAGTTCCTTGGTCATAGAATCTGATCTGGAGCAGATCTCTAAGCCAGGAATGTCTTTGATAAGACTAGCATGCCCTGATTCGGTAGCTAGAAGCCCAGATTGGAGCTTGATTCGAAGAAGGCTCATAGCGGCGACTTCTTGGATTTGAATATGCAGCGGTGTCAAGTTTAAAATTGATTCCATAGCTGCTGTGGGACAGGTACGAAGTGCACCCGTTAGAGAAAGGCAAAGCAGCCTATGCAGTTTAGTGCATTTGTTGATGGCAGTAACCAGCGTGACCTTTGGCCACCACACAATAGCGGCGTAGGTGACGATGGGTCTTACCATCATCTCAAATAACCACCGAATAGTGCATGATTTGAGACCCCAGGTCCTACCAAAGAATCTTCTACATGCCCACATGGCATGAGTTGCCTTTGATAGGGTGTTGTTTAAATGGGAATTCCAGTTCAGTCTTTTATCAAGAGTTACCCCTAGATATTTGACCTCGTTGGAAAGTCCCACGGGAGATCCGCCAATATGCAATTGACCTATGTCAACGGAATAGCGCTTAGTGAATGGAACGATAATCGCCTTTTGTGGATTGATGCTAAGACCTACATCTTCGCACCATCTACTAACCGTGTTCAGAGCAGATTGCATCAGCTCTGTCACAGTGTTGGCAAAGTTCCCGTTCACTATGAGTGCCAGGTCGTCAGCATAGCCAATTGCTTGGACGCCCTGTTCAGCGAGAATACTCAGTAGTTCATCAACTACTAAAGACCAGAGTAAGGGGGATAGGACCCCTCCCTGGGGACATCCCTTAACCGCACTAATGAAGGCAGTCGTGGAGTCCAAGGTAGAGGAAATGGTCCGATGCTTGAGCATAGCATCAATCCATCGGATTAGGGGACGGGCGATATTTCTGCGCTCTAGTGCAGCAGAAATAGACTCGTAGCCGGTATTATCGAAAGCACCCTCTATATCAAGAAAAGAGCACAGAGCAATATTCTTGGATACGAAGGCTCTTTCGATTTTACCCACTAGGTTGTGAAGCGCGACCTCAGTCGATCTTCCGGCTATATACGCAAACTGCGTGGGATGCAGAGGATGGCTTTTCTGCAGAGAGCACCGAATGTGCAGGTCTGCGAGCCTTTCCGCTGTTTTAAGCAGAAAGGAGGTGAGACTGATCGGTCGATATGACTTAGGCTGGTCAGGAGGACGATTTCCCTGCTTAAGAATGAATACCACATTGACTCTCCTCCAAGAGATGGGTATGTATCCCCAAGTGACACTGGCTCTAAGTAGACCGCCCAGCGGATCGAGAGTGTGATCCAGGCTGTTCTGTAGAAGGGCTGGAAAGATCTGATCGCCCCCTAAGGCTTTGAAGGGAGCGAAGGAGTTTACAGCCCATTTGACATTTTCTGGGTCGAAGATAGTCCCTGATAGACTGGACCCACGTGAGTCCGGTGACAGGGTGGCGTCATCGTGACTCGATAGATCTGGGTTCGCCACCGAATGGGATCTTGAGTGAAAGAGCCGTCTGCTCTGTTGAGTAGCCCTATCCCATTAGACGACCCTCTAGCCAATACTTTGTGGAGTCTCGCTGCCTCTGGCAGCGATTCAATGCTACCACAGTAGCTGCGCCACGTATCGCGCTTGGCACGTCTAATGGTTTTGTTGTAATTTGTGAAAGCGTCCCTATAGACGTCCCAGCTGACACGGTTAGATCTGGCCCTGTTGAATAGGCTTCTAACCTTCCTTCTTTGAGCAGCCAGTTCCTCGTTCCACCAAGGAACTTTTCGGTTGACTTTTAACGTCTTCCGAACAGAACTGTCCTCGAAGGATGTGATCAGCACATCTTGAAGCAGGTTGGCAGCAAGTTCTATCTCACTGATAGAATTCGGGTTGCTGATCAACGAGTCTGCTTTAAAAGCCACAGAGGCTTTGAATAGTTCCCAATTTGTCTTTTTGTTTCTGTTACCCGCCAGTTCACCAGCGAACTCGCAATAGAGTTGCTGACTAGGGTGGGATCCAGAACCTCCTCCCTAATGGCGTTAATAAAGGTAGGCTTACACCCTATGTTAGCAACATCTAATTGACAACACAATAGATACTCTAAGAGGGACTCACCACGTTTATTGATGTCGCTGCTTCCCCAGATCGTGTGATGCGCATTTGCATCACAGCCGATCACGAGCGGCTTGTTGTGCAAGCGGCAGAACTCCACTAGCCGCTGAACCACTGTTGGGGGTACGTCATCCACGTCGCCCGGGAAATAGGCAGAGGCTAACACTACCTCCCGGACACCTTCAGCCGTGGCTACCTCAATAGTCGTTGCCACCAGGTCTCTGTGGATGAAATTGGGTAAAGGGAAGTGTCTCACACTGTTATTTACAACAACAGCGGTGCGAGGGGCACCACCCATACGGTCATATAACAACTTACATGATCCGCATGATAGTCCACGGATGTGGCCACCGATCAACCAGGGCTCTTGGACGAGAGCCAGGTCGATTGCATCCTTACAGACGATCCTGCACAGGGTGGCGGACGCTCCTCTGGCGTGGTGCAGGTTCGCCTGGAGCACCTTAATGGCGCTCAGCATCCTCCTTCAGGGCTTTGGAGACAAGGCCACCTGCCTTGCCCCCCCGAGAGTCGTTGGAAGTCTGGTGGAACTGCTCGGGGGAGGTCGCCTAGTGACCCCAGTCGCCGGATTTGCCCTTGCGGGTGGCTTTCGGACCAAGCTGGTGGCGGCCCTTGATGGTAAAGGGGGGCGTCCACTGCTGGCCACCGGCCTCGTCCGGCCCGTTGTGGGCTTGGGGGCAGTCACCACGATGACTGGGGGTTTGGGGATTGAGGAGGTCAGCGCCACTGCGGCTGCGGCGCTGGTAGACACCACTAGAGCGGCAGCCACTGCTGTCACGCCGGCGGAGGCCACCGTTACCGCTGCTGGAGGAGCGCTGATGGGAGGGGGGATAGTTGTGGATGGGGAGCGGGGGAGGGCAGGGGTGGGGGAGACCCTGACGGGGGAATTCTTAAGGATAAGTTTCACCCTGCCAAAGCGGAATTTGACGTTACCCTTAAGATCCGTCAGAGTCTTGAACGACTTCTCGTCAACCAACATCGCGAGGTGCATCGTTCTGCCATTAAGGCTGTGTTGAACCACCCGCCACAGCTCCGTTGAGAAGCACTCAATGTAAATAATCTTCATGCTTGCCCAACTTTTTATTTCGACTTATACACTCTATGCAGTTTGATATCAATTCTCCAAATTTTTTCTCCAAATGGGGAATGAAGTAATTCTGCCTAATCGCATGTATTGTTTTCTGTACTCCCAAATACGCACAATTATTTCTGATTATTTCTTTCTCCCTGGTTTTCGGTACAGCTAACAGATCAGTTCCGTTTATTTGCTGGAACAATAATTGATTCTTCATTTTAAAATCAGCACACGGCCTTTCTTTAAGAATTTCTGCAAGTGCTGCTAAGTGTTTGTCTTTCTGTTGAGTCCTTAACAGTCGACGTTGCGTTTGTATAATGAAATTATCATAACTGGAAATCGACTAAGATTGTCCATTTCATTCATTTTATTTCCAGCGCGGTGGTCTATGGTGTATGAAAAATCTTGCAGGTACATTAACCATTGTACCAGGTACATTAACCATTGTACCACTTCTCTGAGAACATCTTTTTTAAATGCGGTCATTTTAAAAGCTGCACAATCAGTTATTAAGGTGAATTGAATACCCATTAAATACTGACGAAGCTTTCTGGTTGCTAAATATGCTGCTTTTACTTCGAGAAAATAACTGTGCATCTTTCTTTTTACTCTTCCCTCAATTTTGAACTCTGCATCTGTTTGCGCCGAAATAAGGCAAAAGGGTATTTTTAATTAATTATTATTTTGTTAGAAATTACCTAAATTGGAATTGAATCATCTGTTAAAATGTAAACAATATGGATAAAGGCTTAATGCTATATATGAATTAAGTATATATAAAAGCTGAATGCTATAATTGAATTGTAATGTAATCGATACATCAAATGGTCTATGATCACTAGATATAATTAAATAGAATTGAAACCGAAGTTGCTTGTACCAGACGTACATATTTATTTTGCGTGATCTCGAGAATATTCCGAGCGGGAAAAGGACTCGCGGAAACATTGGCGCCCCAGCAGGGACAACTTGGAGAAGGTTCAAGTCCGATTGACAATAGTTGGAGTAACATTTTCATTGGCTCATCGTTGGAGCTATTATTCGTGTTATTCGAGCTCATCGTTGGAGGTGAATTTGCACTTGGAGCAGACACCAGAAGGAGGCTTGGAGCTGCTTGTGATATTGAAGCAGTGTCGGCTCCATCATCTTACTGTGAGTAGAATATAGCTTGGTGCTCCCAGAGTGGATTGCACGGCATATAGGGTTACAGTTTGGTGTGTGTGCTACAATAAGTGTTAAATTCAACAAAAATAAAATAAAAGTTGCATTTGGCAAAAGTGTGTGGTTTTCTGAAAAAATCATAGTCAGTGAACGGCTAAGTTGTATTGGCAGGGTGAATTACATATGTATGTATATGTGTAGTTGTTGTTGTACCTAATTGCATACATACATAAACAGTAACACATAGAAGTTGAGGAGAACGACAGAAAGAGAAAAATTAACTGTTACATTTTTTGCGCAAGTTAATCTCTCTCTTTTATGCGTTCACATGTTAAGAAGTGCTGCAACAACGCAATGAGAACAACGATAAGAAAAATTTACTGTTGCATTTTTTGAGTGATTTAATTTCGTTTTTCTTTGCGTCAACATTCAGCTTTGAGTGAATTTGCAATTTAGTGGTGCGAAATAATTGAGTTCTTATAAATTCCAGCTGCTACTATTTGAGTGCATATTTCAGTTCTTATAAATTCTAACTGCTACTATTTGTGCAATTTGAGCACAGTAGTTATTGAATAATAAAACATTAATAATATTCAAATTATCTGTGAATAAAAAACAAGTAAAATGGCACCAAAAAGAGGAATTAAGAGGAGTTCCACTCATCTCGTGAAAGTTTATTGTCTTCATTGAATCGCACTAAAATTTATATTGAAAGTAATGGTGTGTCATTGGTTGCCTCAGAGTTGGAAAAACGTTTAAGTTTGGTTGAATCAGTTTTTACTCAGCTGTGCAGTGTACAACAATAAATTGAAATGAACAGTGATGATGTTAGAGAATTTGAGAATCGACATGAAATAGAAGATATTTATTGTGAAGTGAAATCACGAATATTGTGTCAATTGACTCTTAGAGGACGTCGCTTAATAACTGCAACAAGTCCATATCCCAATTTATCATTGTCCACTGTAGACTCTCGGGTTTCGAAGCTACCAAAATTAAAGCTACCAGAATTTAATTGGAAATTCAGAGAGTGGACAAGCTGGTTCAATACTTTTTGTACTTTAATCGACGCAGATGGAGAAGTTGATGACTTTTCTAAATTTGTACATTTAAAATCGAGCTTAGGGCCTAATCCATTAGAAATTATTGAGTGCTTAGAGCTTTCGGCAGACAATTATAGAAGGGCTTTGCAACTGTTAAAATATAGATTTTAGAACAAGTCTATAATAGTGCAAGCTCATGTGCACAAGCTATGCAATATCAATAAGCTTAAGCAACCAACTTCTGAAGATTTGAGATTGTTGGTCGATAGAGTTAATGCGCAATTGGAGGCTCTTCGGTCATTAAATAAAGACAGCGAGATTTTAGAAGCATTGTTATTCCACTTAATTCAAGATAAGCTCGATGATGAAACGCTAAAGAAATGGGAAAATGAATTCAATAATTCTCAGTTACCTTCTTGGAACTTGCTTTCACAGTTTGTAATAAACAGGAGCATTAACATGGCTAGTCGAGAAGCTAAAAGACGCGG
The DNA here is from genome assembly GCA_018903715.1 of Zaprionus davidi. Taxonomy (NCBI): domain Eukaryota; kingdom Metazoa; phylum Arthropoda; class Insecta; order Diptera; family Drosophilidae; genus Zaprionus; species Zaprionus davidi. Next base: position 83,140 of record JAEIGL010000046.1, on the reverse strand, counting down.
AAAAAATAGTGGAAAAAGAGCAAGTTCGTCTGTTGTGGAAACTAGCCTAAATTCCTGCTATTGTTGTTCAGGATCGCAAAATGTAAAGGTGTGTCAGAAATTCGCATCGTTGAACCCTTTGCAAAGATATTTTGAAATAAAGAAACATGGGTTGTGTGTTCGCTGTTTTAGTAAGCGACACCAAACAAAGGATTTTAAGGCACAAGCATGTACTATTTGCAATAAGCCACATCATGAACTATTACACAGAGACTCAGCAAACACAAGAGCTCAATCGGTAGCTGATCCAGCCAACTCAACAGCCTTACAGAGTGCTTTGTTGACCAATAGAGGGTCTAGTTATTTAGCTACTGCAGTTGTGTTGGTTGAAGATGCAAACGGCAAGTTTCGTAAATGTAGATGCGTATTAGACTCCGGTAGTCAAATTAATTTGATGACTGCTTAAGTTGCCTGAGAATTAGGTTTGCGTATGAGTGAAGCTCAATACTCCCTTAACGGTATAGGAAATTGCAATTCTAATGTCATTGGTGAAGTTTAAATTACCATCAAATCCAGACTAACTAATTTTGTAGCAGTCGGGAGCTTTAGTATCTTGCCAAAAATTACGCAGTATAATCCCGCAACTACAGATTCATTGAGGTCGCTTATACCTAGCAGTATAAAACTTGCTGACCCATCGTTGGATATGCCAGACGAAATAAACATGCTCATTGGAGTAAATTTATTCTTCAAATCGTGGCAGGCCAAATCAAAATGGGCCTAAACAAACCAATTCTTCAAAAATCCCTTTTAGGTTGGATAGTGGTAGGAGAATACATTCCAGATGAGAGAGTTGCTTTATTGGTTAACAAAGTTGTTAATCAAGAACAACAAGACACAGAGTAGTTGCAAAATTTGGTGCAACAATTTTGGCTTTGTGAAGGAGTTGCTCATTCTTCAAAACAATTTACTGAAGCAGAGCAGCTTTGTGAGGATAAATTCGTAAGTACTGTAAAAAGGACAGATGAAAATCGCATTGTAGTTCCTCTGCCGTTCAAGCAGCCACGAGAAAAGCTGGAAGAATCTTATAATATTGCCTTAAATAGGTTTCTAAATTTGGAAAGAAAACTTAACAGGCGGTTAGTAGAAAGACTATGTGAAGTTTATAGATGAATACAAAGAATTAAATCACTTGGAGGAGCTACCTAATGTTCAAGTACGACAAGTGAAATATTTTATTCCGCATCATCCAGTAATTCGTCCAGAAAGTTTGACAACAAAATTGAGGGTTGTGTTTGATGTCAGAGTTAGCGTGGTCTTGTCAGAGTTAGCGCAATTATTTGACCCACTTGGGTTTCTGAGTCCGCTACTGATTCTAGGAAAAATCTTTATGCAGGAGTTGTGGCTACATAAGCAAGATTGGGATCAAGAATTGCCGACTAGTTATGCAACTCAATGGAAAAAGTATAGAAAAGAATTATAAATGGTTCATAAGTGTTCATTGCCTCGAGCGGTAGTACCGGTAGAGAATGCAGTTGATAGAGTAGAGTTAATTGTATTTTCTGATGCTTCTTGTCGAGCTTTTGGCGCTGCAGTTTATGTTCGATGCATAGATAAGCACGGAGCTTGTTGACAGCAAAATCCAAAGTACCGCCAGTTCGTGTAGTATCACTATCTCGATTAGAGCTGGAATGTGCCCGACTTTTGACTCAACTTGTGGATAACATTAAAAACTGCGCGCCTAAATCAATTGATAGGGTTTGTTATTTCACCGATTCTAATATTGTTCTTAATTGGATTGGGTCTCATGCTAGTCGTTGGCAAACATTCGTTGCTAATAGCGTCTCAATAATTCAAGAATTATCTAGAGTACAAGAATGGTATAAAATTGAATCAAAACAAAATCCTGCAGACATTGTTTCTCGTGGTCTGCACACGTTGGAATTAATGGACTCGTCCTTGTGGTGGCGAGGTTTCAGAGTTTTTACAACATTCTGAAGATAGTTGGCCATTAATAGAATGGCAAGTCCCTAAGGAACTTCCAGAACAGCGCAGTACTCAATTTAGCTTATTAGCAAATGTTCGACCCATGCCCTCAGATTTAATATCCGACTGCAAATATACAAGGGATTTTTTAAAATTAAATAGGCGACTGCGTATCAGTAAAAATGATTCAATTCGATCAGAAACGCTAACAGCAATGGAATTAAAAGGAGGCTTAATTTATATTGTTGCCAATTTACAGGCTTTAAACTTTCACAATGAGATGGACAAGTTATTAGAGAAAAAACCAATCAAATCAGCCAAAATTCAAGGGCTTAACCCGTTTATAATCATGGTAGACTAGCTCGAGCAAATATAGCATTTAATGTAAGGCACCCCATACTTTTGCCAGGCAACCACATTGCTGTAAAAGCATTATTTGAGTACAATTTTGTACAAACGCTTTTATCGCTGCGCTTAAGCGATTTTTTGAACGCCGCGGGATTATGAGGGAGATGTTCTGCGACAACGCCACAAATTTCGTTGGTGCATCACGGCAGCTCAAGGAAATAGCCGATCGCTTGTGGAACGACAAGAGCAGACACAATGTATTGGATCACTGCAGTCAACTCGGCGTCAAATTTCACTTTATACCGCCAAGATCGCCCCATTTTGGGGGTTTATGGGAAAGTGCGGTAAAGGTAGCAAAACATCTACTGAGCAGAAGCGTCAATGGAGGAACGTTAAACTACGAAGAGCTTGCTACTGTCATAGCTCAAGCAGAAGCAGTTATGAACTCCCGACCCTTGTGTGCTTTGTCATCCAAACGATTTTGAATCATTGACCCCGGGCCATTTTTTAATTGGTCGATCTCTCAACACTCTACCAGAGCCATTCGACGAGGGCATTCTTAAGATGTCTGCCACAAATCGATGGAAACGAATCGTTGCAGTCCAGCACGCATTTTGGAAGCAGTGGTCGCTGGAATATTTAACAACGCTACAAGAGAAGGCCAAGTGGAAGGCTCCATACAAAAATCTGAAGGATGGTGCTTTAGTTTTAATAGCAGAGGACAATATTCCACCAGGTCAATGGGCTTTAGGCCGTGTAGCAGAAATACATCCTGGTGCTGATGGAGCTGTTCGAGTGGTGACGGTGAGATGCAAAGCAGGTCACTTTAAACGCAAACGTTCACAAGATCTGCCCACTGAAGACGAGGAAGACTTGTTGGAAGGAGCTTCCAAGGCCGGAAGTATGTTTGCGCCGAAATAAGGCAAAAGGGTATTTTTAATTAATTATTATTTTGTTAGAAATGATCTAAATTTGAATTGAATCATCTGTTAAAATGTAAATAAAATGGATAAAGGCTAAATGCTATATATGAATTAAGTATGTATTAAAGCTGAATGCTATAATTGAATTGTAATGTAATCGAATCATCAAATGGTCTATGATCACTAGATATAGATATGTTCTTCGGTAATGGAAAGTTTTTAACAGCTTTGATTTTTTCCTGGCCTGGCTAAACTTGTCCATTTTTAACTTCGTGGCCTAGAAAATGAATCCTATTTTTTAGAAATTGACACTTAGACCATTTGATTTGCGGACCAAACTCTTCCGCTTTGTTTAAAACTGTTGCCATATTCTTGAGACACTGATTCATTGAGTCTCCAAAAATAACAATGTCGTCTACATAAATTTCCATTATACCATCATTAATCAACTGCTGAAATATATAGTTTTTTATGTATCGAAAAAATACTGCAGGAGAATTACAAAATCGGAATGGTGCTCTATTAAATTCGTATAGTTCCTCTTTAGTTACGAACGCACTATATTTCTTACTTGTCTCCTCAATCTCAAAAAATCATTATACCCTTCGACCATTGAAAATAGTCAAAAAAGGGTATACTAACTTTGTGCAAATGGAGGCGTGGCAGACCCCATAAAGTATATATATTCTTGCTCAGGATCACTAGCCGAGTCGATTGAGCCATGTCTATCTGTCTGGATATCCGGATGTCCAGACGACAGATGAGCACACAGATCTCAGCTATTATAAGAGCTAGAGTCACCAAATTTAACATGAAGATTTCTGTGTACCAGGCGCAGATCAAGTTTATTTCAAATGTTAGGTGCCACTCCCACCGCCCCCAGAAATCAATAATTTAATTTTTGAACTCAATTTGTAAGCGCTGTATAAAAGATACAACTTTCTGACTTTAACATATACTAAGCTGAATGAAATATCTACGTAGTCTCCAAATTACAATCCGATCGGACAATAATTACAGAAGTTATTTAAGAAAGTATGAGCATAAAAACCAAGTGCTTCTGCCAGCTAACAAGGGTGGCGGGCGAGCGCGAAGCACGAGCTCCATCTGTCGGGATTAATTTCAAAGCATGTGTATATGCATATGTGTATGAATTTAACAAATTAAACTACACGGGAACATAGGTCGAAGGGTATCCCACTGTCGCGATTTGCGCGACTGTTGCTCTCGTTTTTTAAATCCAAAACAGAGTAATATTTCTTCAACGACTGGGACTGGAAATCTGTCTTTAAGAACTAGCGAGTTCAATTTACGGAAAGAGCAATTTTTTTTTCTTCTTTGCCAACACGACTTTGCTTGCAACATTGGAAGTAGATTCTCTTATAATTCCATTGGTTAACCATTCTTTAAATTGTTTTCGGACGAATTCCCGTTCTGGGATTGATAACAACCCCACAAAAAAAAAGTATCATGATCTGGGTATGCGATGTATGCAGTTATATGTATTTTGGGACGCTGAATCCGAATCCGGCGTCAGAAACTCTACATCACGTCTGGATTTTGACCTAACCTCAAAAAACTGATAAACCTTTGGATATCCCCTAAATGATATAGAATCCTGATCTGGGCATGCGGTGCATTACCATGTATTTTGACGTTCTTAGCCCGAATCCGAAGTCAAAATTTACGTTGAACGTCTAAGTTTCGAAGTATCCTCAAAAAACTCGAAACATTTTTGAAGCCCCAAAAAATAATGGAGGGTCATGATCAGGCGATTCGTATTCGGATTCAGGGACCCAAAATACATATAACTGCATATGCCGCTTACCTAGATCATGAAACTTTTTTTTTTGTGAGGCTGTGTAATCTGCTTGGGCTTTCAAGAAAAGCTATATTGTCAACGTTTGGAGTTATGCTCAGCTTTATTGGACATTCAGCAATGTTATCCTTCGGCTTGTAATAATTAATTAACTGCTTTATTGGTTCCTTATATTTTGATTCAACATCAACTTCAAAATCATCGACTACATTCACCATATTGATAACGTTCACGTCAGCAGCGTTTACCTGTTCTTTTTCAAATGAATAGCCATTGTGAATTTTTTAGAAAATCATTTCCAACTATAATGTCACATTCGCATTTGGAACAACAAGGAATGTGTGATTTGTAATAAGTCCATAAACTTTTACTTGTTCAGCAAATTCACCAAGCACAGGGCTAGCAAGATTTCCCAAACCGAAAATTTGAATATAGTTATTTTGCAGCTTATGTTTATTAAATTTCTTGTCATACTTATCTTTTCGTAAAAGTGACACATCAGAACCCGTATCTATTAAACATAATTCATTTGTTTCACCGATCTTAATTTCTTTGACGCGATTATCTTTTACATCCCGGCCCGCCCTGAAACATTGTTTCTGAGTAAGGCAATACGGCAACCTTAGTGATAGGTCGAATAAGCTCTCCTGACGCTGTCCTTAGTTTAACAGCTCCTACTAAATTGTCCTTACCTGGATATGTTTCGATAACTCGGGCTATCTGCCACGATGCCGGTGGTGTATTTGCTTCCTTGATAAGCACGACGTTTCCGACTGAAACATTAGGAGTTGGTGTGTTCCATTTGGGACCACTGTTTCCAGAATCCTTGATACATGGACTGAATGCTTTGCTAATAGCCCAAACGGTTAATTGCATTGTGTTGCGTATCTGTCTCTGGTATTATTGTGAATGCCCTTCCGATTAGAAAATGGGCTGGAGATAAATAGTTTACCTCGGTGTCCGATGAGTGGTGTGTTCCATTTGGGACCACTGTTTCCAGAATCCTTGATACATGGACTGAATGCTTTGCTAATAGCCCAAACGGTTAATTGCATTGTGTTGCGTATCTGTCTCTGGTATTATTGTGAATGCCCTTCCGATTAGAAAATGGGCTGGAGATAAATAGTTTACCTCGGTGTCCGATGAGTAACAAACTGGCCGTGAATTAACTACTGCGCTAATAACTTTGCGTGGCAACGCAAAGATGTGAAGCGCCGCAATGCAGCCAGAAAGGTGTCCGTGGATATATCAGTGGCAAGTTCCAAGTGTATTGCCGAGGTGACTAGGCAAACGAATAGGCATATGTAGCCCTTGCTTATGCGCGGCTTCCGCAGCTTTGCATCCTTCAAAAGAAATGGTCCAGCGTAATCGCAGCCAGTATTGACGAATGGAAGCGCTTGAATTATGCGTACTCTGGGCAAATCCGCCATTTTTTGATATGCCTTGTGCTGCCTTTGCCGAAAGCATGCCAAGCAGTCGTGTGTCAGTTTCCGAATGAGATTCCTTGCGCCCAGTATCCAAAAGTTCTGTCGAACTATAACGACAAGAGTTGATACGCCGGGGTGTAAATTCCTGCGATGCTCATGCTCCAGAATGAGATGAGTAATACGATGATGCTTCGGTAACAAAATGGGATATTTTGTCTCTGCTGGCAGCTGCGAGTAACGCAACCGCCCACCGACCCGTAGTAAATTGTCCTTGCCGATCATTGGTGAGAGTTTGGCTAGATGAGATCCGCTCTTCAGTGATTGTTTGTGCCTGTCGCAAACAAACATTCCGCGCTGCTTGCAATTCCTCAAACTTAAGTGAATTTGAGCCTTCCTTCATGGATGGGTTCTTCATGCGATGGATGAACCTTAGAGCATATGCCATAATGTGTACGAGCCTTGACCAAGATGAACATCGTTGAATGAGTTCATCAATTCGATTCACTGGAGTTTCTCCAGCCACTGTTGTCAAACAATTGATTTTGACTTCGTCTTGTATGCGTTTATCTGGAATGAACGAGCCATGCTGTGAATTGTTCACCTTTTCCAGAAATTGATCCTTATCCCATAGCCACGATGGTCCGTTCCACCACAATGGGAACTTGATAAGTTCTGCAGTCATCATGCCTCTGGAAGCACAGTCTGCTGGATTGGATTTTGAGTCAACATGTCGCCACTCATGCCTTGGAATGATGTCCAGAATTTGAGAAGTTCGGTTTCCAACGAAGGTTTTTAATTGAGCTGGGACGTACGCTGTTATATCCTTGTTTCGAAGTGTGGCCTTGATTGAGCGTATAAGCTGGCTCAAAAACAGAGCTGCACAGAGCTCTAGGCGCGTCACTGATTGCTGCTTCAGGGGAGCTAACCTTGTCTTTGATGTCATCAACGATACTGAAATGGAACCATCTTTGTGAATTACTCTGCTGTACACCACAGCAGCGTATGCCTTGGTAGATGCATCGGAGAATGCATGCAGTTGAATGTTGTCCGCGTTGTTGACAACCAGCCGTGATAGTTTAAAATCCTTTAATGTATCCAGATCAGCAAGCCATTTGAGCTAATTGCTGGGTATCTTATTGGGAAGTGGTGAGTCCCAATCCAAATTAAGAAGCCAAAGATTTTGGAACAATATTTTGAATTGAACGATGATAGGAGGCAAGTACCTTAACCGGTGACGATTGAACTGGCTGTGAAGAATCGCTATCTTCTGTTTGGTTTTTGTATTCACACATAAAGTTTACGTACTGTTTGCGTAGATTCTCACCCCTTTGTAAGCGTCGTTCCACTGATTTGTAACGGCTTAGCGCTCCTTGAAGTGCTTCCCCAAATACAGGATCCATTGTATTGAATGGAAGTTCCACGATATACTTCCCATTCCCATCTCGTGTGTGTGTAGTGAAAATGTGATTCTCCACCTGTTCATCGTCAGGTTCCCTTTTTGTGATGTTACTGACGTTTTCCAGCTCCCAGAACCTCTGAAGCGTTGCATTGATATCCGTTGTTGTAGTGAGCGAAATAGCCTGATTGCTTCGGTTAAACACTAGCGATGTAATAACCCATCCAAATACTGATGAAATGGCAATGAGATTGCCCTGTTGTCGTATATCCTTTTCCCTGTGAGTGTACTCCATACGTGTTCGCTACCAAGTACAATAGTTTATCGATTGGTGCAGATGTATTGAAAACCGTGTATGCCAGTTGAAGATCCTTGAACTTATCAAGTACCGATGTGTCTAGGTTTTGCCTTTCCATTGATGAAGTAATTTTGCCAAGCACGTGAGCCATGACAACCAATTCCTAATCCGAGATCCGAGACCTGATTTGAAGTGTGCTGCAACCCCTTGTGGTGTCAGCCGCAACCGAAGAAATTCCCGAGACCAAGATGTGTGATGGTGAACGTGCCAATCCGAGAACGTATATGCAGCGAACGTGTATGCATAATTCGGACCCGGTGTCCAATAAGAGTCGGCATGTAACGTAATCTCCTCTTGCACTCTTTACATAGGCCACGACGGTAGGTAATACGCTTCTGTGTCCTCCGTTTTGTTGAGTAGATGATCCACTCCCTTGCGCACATACTGTTGCACCTGCGTTCTGTATATGTGCCATATGATTAAAGGTCGTTGCTGTGTCCTGTGAAATTTGCTGTTGATTCCAATCGACTTGAAGCTGAGTACCCTGTGGTTGATTACTCTGAACATGGATAAGTGTATGGTGGTGATCTTTACATTGTCTGCACTTGTATGTTGACTTGCACTTGCTGACCCCATGGCCAGGCTTTAAGCAATTATAGCAAAGTGATTTTTCCTTCACGAACGATCTTCGTTACTCAACTGCCATATCCAGAAATTGTTGACAGCCATATAAAGTGTGTTGTGTCGACCGACATTTAGTGCACTCGCTGCTTTCCAACGCAACCATTGATTGTGTAATCCGTTTCTTTTTTCCCCTTGCGCTGCCGATTTGCCTCCAGCAGCTGTCTCTCGTTTGCTTAGTTCCAATTCCTCGCATCGAGCATCCAAAAATTTGTAGAACTCCCCCAGAGTAGGTTAGTCAGTGTCCATGCTGCGTTCGATCCATTTACGCCGTGTGTCAGCGTCAAGTTTTCCAATAAAAGATATATAATCCAGCAATCACGTTCCGTTTGATTTATGGCATCCAGCCCTCGTACAATTTCGTTTGTCTGATACCTTCTGTAGTATTGACGCATCGATCTTTGTTGTTTGCAAACTTATAAATTGCTCTAAAAACGAATTCACAATATGCCGTGGACGATTGTACCTTTCCTTAAGGCGTTCCCAAGCCGTGTTATTAGCTGTATCCGTAATATCAAGTTTGCAGCCTCATCGCTCAATAGTGTTTTTAAATAATGAAATTTCTGACTATTCGACAAATGCTGCTTGCTATGAATTGTGCTTTCATATATGTCTTGAAAAGCTGGCCACTCTGTATAGCTACCAGCAAACCGTTTAATTTGAATGTTCGGTAATTCGCTTTGCAACCCTGATGTAGCGTCTGATGCACGTCCCGCCGAAGAATTTGATGTCGCTTGCGCCGCGTTGTCGCCCGTCGCGACGGTGCCGAAATCCGATGCATTTCTTGCTGTTTGATTTACAGCTAGCCGTTCGAAAAGTTGATGTTGTTGCAACAAATTGATTATTGCGTCGTTTTGATGAAGTCCGGTGCTATCATCCCCATTGCTTATTGTAGATGTAGTTGGATGCGCAGATCCAATCCTTTTCAAAAGAATTGCATATTTCTGCAAATACCTTTCCTCGTAGACTGCATTGTCCTCCTCGGGATCCACATACCCTTCGACCTTGTTGAGAAGAGCTATGGAATTGCCGAGTTCTGTGAATTGCTTCCAAAGAGCTTGTAGTTGCTCCTTCCTTGCTGTAACCTCTGATGATGTTGTTGTTGTATCTGCTCCACGAGCCCATGTCCATATCCGCGTGATGGTTGCTTTAAGCGGACCACGAGATCTCATCAAGCTTTGAGTTGTTGTTCCATAGTTGATTTTCCGTGAGTATAAAACGCAATCAATCCCAATACAAGATATCCCTGGCTCGAATGTCCAAACTTATGGTTTGGAATAAAACGTCACCTCGATATTTTTAGTGGACTGTATTCAAATTGATCTTGCACAATCGAAAGCTCTCTTTATAATAAATTTGTAACATAGGTTTTGTGTGAATGACCGTCGCAGCGGTATCGATCCATTTAAAGATGTTATGTTTTAAGCACTAAGCATCGAACATATAGAGTACTCAAATAGCGAAAAGTAGCGGTCGAGTGGTTTTGGTTTATTATGACCCCCCGGCGAAGTGTTATACGAAGTGTTATATGAGTCAGCGTTCAGCTCTCTTTGGTGAACAATCCAGAAAAAGCAAACAGCGGCATCATGTCAGTCGCACAACGACAGCGAAACGACGAACATGGGCATATTTCTTTGCGCTAGCCATCGTTTCGATGTATGTGTGCTATGTATGCACAAGTTTGTATATGAATGTATGCGTTTCTTGTGAAGTTTGGCAATAGGCAAATGCTTCGGCCAGCGCGCTGGCAGCCTGAAGTCAATTTTGTGTTTCGGTGTCGAAAGCCTAGAGACTGAGGCACAGGGCCGTAGTGAGGGTTTTACGAGCCCCTGAGTAATACTTATCAGGGATTCCAACTTAAATTACATTAATTAATAAATATATTTGTGTTTATCAAAGGAATTAAATTTTACAAATATATCTGCATTAATAACATTTTTATGTTTGGTAACCGTGAGCCCCTGACTGTTGAGAGCCCTTGTTGTACCGCACACCCTGCACACTTTTAGCTACGGGCCTGGCCAGCGTGAAATTAACTGTGCATGTGTTTTTGTCTTTGTCATCGAGAGCTAAGAGACCGAATTACAGTGACCCAAAATGGTTATTTGGCGGCAATAATTTAATTTAATTTAGCATCAGAAAACATGTGTATTTATGTTTAATTTTTGAGAAGATGGATTGAAAATTCATAATTATATTATATTTTGTAGAGCAAAATTAGAATATAAAAAAAAAGTTGTGACAATTATAATTTTTTTGTATATGAGTTTACCAATATTGACAAAATTTATGAATTAAAATAAAAAATTCTGAATACATAAATATGTAATTACTAAATAAAATTATCCTCATAGAACAAGCCACATGTTTTCAAAAGTTTTAAAATTTTCGCTGCAAGATAACCATTTTTGGACTCTGTGTCTGTTTCTAGGCTCTCGACGCCGAAACACAAAATTGACTTCAGGCTGCCAGCGCGCTGGCCGAAGCATTTGCCTATTGCCAAACTTCACTAGCAACGCAGACATTCATACGCGGGCCATGCATACATACACACACACATAGAAACTATCGCAAAGCGAAAGAAGTACGCTCACGCTTATCGTTCCGCTGTCGTTATGCGACTGAAGCAGTTTTGATGCTATGCACAGTTTGTAGTGAGTGTCGAACATCTGTTCTGTTCTTCTTCTTTCCTGGGGTACTAGGTCCGAAAAATCAGCTGGAAACCGCTTTAGAGCTGTTTGACGTCTCTATGTGTTCATTGCTTAGTGGTTTTAGAAAGGGCTGTCCACTCGATCGGTACCGACAGGGTTGCCTTCTGCACCACACACCCTGCATATTTTTAGCTACAGGCCTGGCCAGTGTGAAATAAACTGGTGTTTGTTTTTATCTTTGTCATCGAGAGCTAAGAAACCGAATTACAGTGTGCCAAAATGGTTATTTTATCATCATTTAAATTTTATCATCAGAAAACATGTGTATTTATGTTTAAGTTTTGAGAAGATTGAATATTCATAATTATTTTGTAATGCAAAATAATAATATCAAAACTATGTTGTGAATTATAATTTTTTTTGTATATGAGTTTACCAACGAAAATATTTGTGAATTAAAATAAAAAATTCTGAATAAATAAATATGTTCATAATTACTAAATATAATTATCCTCATTAAACAGCCCATATATTTTCGAATGTTATAAAATTTTCGCCGCAAGATAACCATTTTTGCCTGAATTTCGAAACACGAACACGCACGCCCATGGACACAATCTTAATTACGCACATACGACCGCCTGTCGTGACACGAAGAAAACAAAGTCCATGCCCAACTCTACTTCAGGCTGCCAGCGCGCTGGGCGAAGCATTTGCCTGTTGTCAAACTTCACAAGCAACACATACATTCATACACGAGCTTGTGTATACATACACGCACACATGGAAACTATCGCACAGCGCAAAGAAGTACGCACATGCTTATCGTTCCGCTGTCGTTGAAGGAAGAAGAAAGAAAGTACAAGAAAACAAGAAAGAACTGGTTAAGATCAGTGTGGCCAATTTATAGAATATGATTGTTGCCAAATTAACATACCTAGTGAGACTCCTCTATTAATGAACATGCTGCAAAAAAATATTATTATTTTACACAGTATAATTTGCTTAACTGCCCCACCATGTTTGACTCAAAAAAACGTGCACTTAAGCTAAAAATGCACTTAACCGCAATACAATATTTCGCTTTGTTTTACCCATTTCGTAAAATTTATTTGTAAACAAACTATGTACTTGCCATTGCCAAGCATAAGTAAACGGTCATGCGCAGTTTGGCGCCACGATTAAAACGAACACTATAATCGGTGGCGTCCTTTTCACTTTACTAGCAAAGAGTGACGATAACAACGAAAAAATGATGGCGCTTTTGCAAAGTCGAGCTAAAGGTGGCGCACTTAACTTATGTATTTGGAAGAGAAAACAATCAAAATTACAACAAAATTCATGCAGTTATCCTAAAAATGCACTTTTATTGAATGCAACTAAATTAATATTTTTCAAACAAAATAGCTTTTCGTTGTACAAAAAAGTACGATTGGGTAGTTATCTATAATATGCTGTTAAGTGTTTAGGCAGTTAAGCACATTATACTGTAATTCAATTTTTTTATTACACTGTCTGTTGTATTTTGTATAATGGAATAATACGATATTATTACAGCAGCAATTTTAACTTATATATGTGTCAGGTCCAAGATTTTAAAAAGTAGTGTTATGACAGTATTATAACAGTGGTAGAACCGCATCAATATTGGCGATTATGCTTTACTCCGTTATTTTACCAGGTTATCATAGTAGTGGCTGCGTGGTACAGATATGACTATCTTTTGTTTGGGATATGAATAAGAGAAGACTGCAGGAATGCTGCAGCACGTGACATTCAATTTGAGAATACACCTTTCACATTATTCTGCCGTGAAATTAATCAAACCCCTTAGTTGTAACGTATCATGTTATAGCCAAAAACAATATATAGCCTCTGCAAGTAGATAAATCAATTAGATTGCGCTATTTAAGTTTGAATTGTTTGTTTAAGTTTGAATCATTTGAATAACAAATCTGTGGTGCATTTCAGATAACAGATCGAGCGCAAACGAAGTTTTTTTTATGAATCCCCTGGCCATTGAAATATGTTTTTTATAGCATTCGGCTACATACTTGTGTCCTTTTATATTTGGATATCTCCGTTTGAGTGGGTCAACTCTAAGGCAACCTGTTTTACTGCCTTCGATCACAAAACACATGATATTCGCAAGTTAAATCAAATTCAAGATAAGTTGGAACTTAATGCATTAATTGCTATTTCAGGAGAGTGAAATTTTCGACCATATCGCTCATCATATAGTAGAAAACAATGATGGAAACGAGTTTGACGACACCGTGGAGTTAGTTAGCGTGAAAAATGAATTTATCTTAAAAAATAGTTTTTGATTTGCAATAGGAGCCCTAATGCAGCAAAGTGGCGACCTATATCATAGGGTATGCAATAACCTGCTTTCCGTTTTTTATTTGAATGTCAATTCTAGAATTTTTTCATTGCTGACTGAAGACGTCAGTAATGTTTATTAATATTTTTCTAAAATTTGTTAAAACGAAACGTATCAAATCCGGCTTTTCATTTAACCCAAGATTTATCCTGATTCTCTTAGGTTTTGCAAGGCTCATTTGAGATAGTTGAGAATATTAATATTACTGGCAACGCTGCCAGTAATATGTCTGGCAACCCCTGAATAGAACGTTTTTGTGTGTAATAGCGCAGTCTTTTGTATAGTCGATTGAAGTTATAATACATTACAATATATTGAATAAATATCCTTACTTTGTCCTAAGAAATCGACCTCGAACAGAGATACATACATAATATATTTTATTATATTATTTATTTGTGAAAGATGCCCTGCGATCGAAATCTATTTATCCCTGTTCTTACATAGCTTCAAAGTCGTTCTAAGAAAAAAACCTTTAACCTCACAATAAATGGTCATTCGAAAAAAAAATCTTTAACCCTTACAAAAAAAATTATAAATAAAATGTACCTTATGCACCTCCATTGCATCCTTTCACAAAGTTAGTATACACGTTTTCTTTTATTTATCCCTGTTCTTACTTAGCTTCATGGTCATTCAAAAAAATATAAAATGTACTTTGTAAATGTGAGATCTTCTTAGCCTCCTTCGGGCTGTTAAATACATACGAGAGTCGTTTGATAAGTCCGTGACTTTTTGTATTTGCCGCGCACCTGCTCTAAATACAACACTGCTCCTGTCAGCAGTTATCGATTAACAGCTGACTGTAAAATTTTGAGAAAGCTGCGTTTTTTGGTTTGCGTTTTATAGGCATTGAAAGCAGACGATCTCGTGAATTTTAACGAAAATGGAAAAAAGTGAATTTCGTGTGCTAATTAAGCATTATTTTTTGCGTAAAAAATCCATCACCGAAACCAAGGAAAGACTTGATAAATATTATGGGGACTCTGCACCATCAATTTCAATGGTTAAGAAATGGTTTACTGAGTTCCGTTGTGGTCGTACCAGTACAAGTGATGCCGAACGTTCAGGTCGCCCAAAAGAGGTCGTCATGCCAGAAATCGTCGACAAAATCCATGGAATGATATTGGATGATCGGAGAATGAAAGTGCGTGAGGTAGCTGAGGCTGTAGGCATCTCAACTGAACGGGTACATCACATTTTACATGAATATTTGGACATGAAAAAGCTTTCCGCGCGATGGGTGCCGCGATTGCTCACACACGACCATAAGCGCAACCGTGTGACCATTTCAAAGGAGTGTTTGGCGATGTTCAACCGCAATCCAAACGAATTTTTGCGCCGTTTCGTTACCGTAGACGAAACATGGATCCACCACACCACACCAGAGACCAAAGAACAATCAAGACAGTGGGTTTCTCCGGGTGAACGTGCACCAAAGAAGGCCAAGGTGGGTCTGTCGGCCAACAAGGTCATGGCCACAGTTTTTTGGGATGCACAAGGTATCATTCACATCGATTACCTTGAAAAGGGTAAAACGATCACCGGCGAATATTATTCAGAGCTTTTGGACAGATTCGATATTGATTTGAAGCAGAAACGACCGCATTTGGCGAAAAAAAAGTGCTGTTCCATCAGGACAATGCACGGGTGCACACGTGTGTAGTCAGCATGGCAAAATTTCATAAATTGGGCTACGAACTGCTACCCCATCCAGCATATTCTCCAGATTTAGCCCCCTGTGACTATTTTTTGTTTCCAAACATGAAGAAATGGCTCGGCGGTAAGAGATTCGGGTCAAATGAAGAGGTCATCACAGAAACAAACGACTATTTTGAGGGCCTTGAGAAAACCTATTATTTGGAAGGAATAAAAAATTGGAAAAACGCTGGACTAAATGTATAGAGCTAAAAGGAGATTATGTTGAGAAATAAAACGCTTCTTTGACGAAAAAAATATATTTTATTCAAAAAGTCACGGACTTATCAAACGACCCTCGTACAAGTTAGTATACACTTTTTCGAACATTTTCAATGGTGTAAACGTATTATTACTTTAACTGATGAAATATGAATTTTGTTGGAAAAATTTATTAAGTCATAATTCGTATTTGTAATGGTGCGTTTTAACAAGGGTGCGTACTTTGAGAATATTACCGAATCCAATATCAAAATCAGCCAATCATGTCTGCATTTCAACCTAACCTAAAAAATTTTTGAAAATTTCCAAAATTTTTAATTTTTTGATAATTTATTACTGCATTTATGCTAATATGTGGAATTACGTATTTAGTTTATGTTTTTTATTAGTTAAAAGACAGTTTTGACGTAGAAAATCAGTACTCATATGAACCTATTCCGAATACTGATAAAATAATGCTCAAAAAGGGGTATATTGAAAAAGAAAGCTATTTTTATATTAAATTTGAATACACCCTAATCCAATATTAAAAAAGGTAAAAATTTTATAAGTTTTTCAAAAAATTTTTAGGTTAGATTAAAATTTATTCGTGATAGGCTAGTTTTGACATTGGATTCGGATTCGGAAGGTATAAAAACATATAGAAACATATATCGCATGACCCGATCATGACCCCCCACTATTTTTTGGGGTTCCAAATATTTTTCGATTTTTTTGAGGTTTAGTCGAAACTCACACGTGCTACGTAAATTTTGACTTCGGATTCGGACTAAGAAGGACAAAATACGTGATAAAAAATATATCGCATGCTCAGATCAGGATTCTATATCTTTTGGGGGATATTTAAAGGTTTTTCAGTTTTGTGAGGTTATGTCAAAGTTCAGACGTGATGCCGAAATTCTGACCTCGGATTCGAATTCAGCGGCCCAAAATACATATAACTGCATATGCCGCTTACCCAGATCATGAATCTTTTTTTTTTGTGGGCCTGTGTTATTTCATCATATATAGCTAACTTAGCTACGTTTCTGACCGTAGAGTGTATGATAACTCCCATTGAAAGTGCGTCAGATTTAACGAAACAAACTGAAATATCATATGGTACTCTAGAAGGCGGATCGACAATGACATTTTTTAGAGTAAACTCATTTCAATTACATTCCAATAATTATTTAATAATAATAAACATACATACGAGTATAATACAGAATTCAAAAATAGGTATATATCAGAAAATGTGGTGCGATATCATCAGTGTCTTGCATTCTGCGAATCAGCTGTGCGAATACCGAGTGTCGATGAACACAGCTGTCCTGGTATAGCAAATCTACTGGCGGATCAAGCAGTGCGAACTTAAGCGGGACGTTGGACCAACACCATCTGGTGCTCAGCGTAGGAACCTCCTACGTTAACAGCCAGATCGGTCGGCGACCCAATGTTCCCGTTTTGAGCAAGCGCCGTTTGAACTGTCGGTTAGATGCCCGAATGCCCAGGAATATGACTACCAACATACTTTTCAAGGGCGGCCGACTCCTCAGTAGATATTGAGCGACCCGTCGGCGCAGTCAAATACTGCAAAAAAGAAACGAGAGCAACAGTCGCGCAAAACGCGACAGTGGGATACCCTTCGACCTATGTTCCCGTGTAGTTTAATTTGTTAAATTCATACACATATGCATATGCACATGCTTTGAAATTAATCCCGACAGATGGCGCTCGCGCTTCGCGCTCGCCCGTCTCCCTTGTTAGCTGACAGAAGCACTTGGTTTTATGCTCATACTTTCTTAAATAACTTCTGTGTTTATTGTTCGATTGGATTGTAATTTGGGGACTACGTAGATATTTCATTTAGCTTATGTTTAAGTCAGAAAGTTGTATCTTATATACAGCGCTTACAAATTAAGTTCAAAAATTAAATTATTGATTTGTGGGGGCGGTTGGCGTGGCACCTAACATTTGAAATAAACTTCATCTGCTTATAGTACACAGGAGTCTTCCTGCCAAGTTTGGTAACTCTAGCTTTTATAATAGCTGAGATCTGTGCGTTCACACAGACAGACGGACAGACGGACAGACAGACAGACATGGCTCAATGGGGTCTCCCACGCCTCCTTATGCCTGTTACATACATTTGCACAAAGTTAGTATACCCTTTTTTTGACCATTTTCAATGGTCGAAGGGTATAAAAAGTGCGTGATGTGTCCCGTTTCTTTTGTTTTAATTTTATTGTTTTAATTACAACTAAATATAATTTTGTGTGTGCAGCGCCGTCGAGGAAGTTCCTGATAGTTCAACGTTTGCCCTGGTGAGTCCTTGTAGCGATCCGCCAGGGCCCCTTTAAAAATAGTTTTCCCGCCAGTGCAATACGCACATCCGCCGCAGGCCAGATCTATAGCAGTAGCAACAACACACATCCGCAGCACGTCCATCTCAGCTGCCGCAGGCCCGTCTTTGCCTGCAGGCATATATATTCTCCTGCCTGGTGGTGGCCATAGCTACGTCCATGACCTAAAATAAAAACAAAATATGTCCCATTAGCTATAATTCTCTAGATTTAAATTGTTAGTAGTTTTAAGATTTGGCGTTAGTTTGTTTTTGCATGTTAGGTCCACGTAGGTAGGAAGTATGACAGGATTAGGAAATAGTAAATAAATGTACAACATATAAAAGAAAGAGTTGCTAAATTACCTTTTTATGGGAGATGGGGCGGCCTTAGTTGGCCAGGAACGGGCTCGCCGACTTGGGTGATGCTCCGAAACTCCTGGGCAGGAGCATCACATGGCTGGGTGGGTGCCCGGTGACTTGGCTGTCACCAATGGCTGTTGTTGTCGTCTAATTGTCCCTCGTAGAGTAGTTTGTGCCTGTAAATGAATTTAAATGTCTTAAAATATGTATTTTATGTGCATTTTTTTCTGTCAACTTGCGTGACTGTTTGACCAGTTGACGAACGGCAGTGTGTTTTGTTTGTTTACACAACAACTACCATAAGCGCGGAGTCGGATTGCGAGTCCACCGGCACTAGTCATTTCATCTCCCTTACACTATATTGATCGTAAAAGAAGTCAATTTTGATATTATTTATTTATTTATTTATATTTGCATACAATTTATTCAATTATACATATATACATACATTTATTTCTTTTGTATGTCTTTAATTCAATAGGATTCATTTAACATTTACATTTATTTATTTCTATAGTTAAACTTATAAATAGTGACATTCACATATGTGTATTTATATCTATATTTAATTTTGTATGTGTCGTGGAGCCGCCGCGAATATCCGGGGAATGCTTTTTAACAAGCTCTAGCCGTCTTTGCCTGGCACAGAGTAAGCTTTATTATGCGGCGCACAGTTATCGATGAGTGTTGAGCGTGACCGTTGTTTTATTCTTTAGGAAAAATAAAATTAATTAGGTTAAGTCTAAACATATTCTCTTAACATACCGCAGTTTCTTTCCCCTCTCTCTGGATATCGTTCATGAAGCTATCCACTTAGTCATCCACGTAGTGGTAATCGTTGATCGCTTGAACCGCTCACGGATCTGTGCTCCTGTACTGCGAAGCGTTGACGATATTCACGTAATCCGCCGCACAAGGAGAACACGCTGCTCCGAACGTCATCACCTGCATCTCCTATGTGTCCGGGTCCCATCGATTATTTCCATTTCTCCACAGGAACCTCTGGGCGCAACTATCCTCTGGCTGCTTCAATACTTGATGAAACATCTCCTTGATGTCAGCGCAGACGCCCACTGCCCCTTCTCGGAAATGGAAGAGCACGACTGGTAAAGGCTTATAGCGCTGAGGGCCTTTCATGAGTAGTGACACGTCGTTCACCTTGGCTGCTGCATCGAAGACCAGACGAATTTTCACAGGCTTGTTTGGGTTCTCCACTCCGAAATGCGGCAGGTACCATACCTTACCGCTTCTGGTAATTCCGTTGTAGGCCTGCGCGAAAACCACGCCGCGCTTCATTTTCCTTTCTATGTTGACGAGTCTCTTGAGTGCCATGTTATAGCTGTCTGGTAATTTCACCTCGTCGTCTTTCCATAGCAGCCAGTCTGGTAACGGTGGCCGACTCGCTT
Source organism: Zaprionus davidi (assembly GCA_018903715.1). Taxonomy (NCBI): domain Eukaryota; kingdom Metazoa; phylum Arthropoda; class Insecta; order Diptera; family Drosophilidae; genus Zaprionus; species Zaprionus davidi. The sequence goes on along the minus strand of JAEIGL010000046.1, from coordinate 63,237 downwards.
AGTCGTGCCCTCCAGGATCCTTAAGGCTCGTGCATCATCACCAGCCGCGACTGGCTGTGCTGATTTTACTCCGAAATTCTCGATTTCGAAGTCTTCTCGAGCGAATTATCCTGCGTTACTGTCAAATGGCACGATCTCCGAATCGATACGTTGCCATTTCCTTTTACTGGTCCGTACACCACCCATCCAAGTTTGGTGGCGGCTGCATATGGTCCTCCTGCACCGGAGCTTCTCGTCTTTAGTGGTATACCTAGGTGCGCGTGATCCAGACCGATCAAAATCCTTGGCACTGCATTCCAGTACGGCTTCATTGGTAGGCGCGCGTTTGCCTGCGATGCCTTGATGTCCTCTCGTCGCAAGCTTTAAATTTGATACACCGTACACATTCCGTAGCCCGTGGTGGTTTAATTTTCCCGTTCCGCTGATCTGCAGGCTGACCACCGTTGCGTGCTCTCAGGCGGATTTGCCGCCTGCACGTTAAGCTGTCGATGTTCGCCTTTCAGCTCCAAGCTCCGGATGAGATAGTCGTCAATATGCGTGACGAATGATCCTTCATCGAGCAGTGCGTAGGTCTCAACTTGTTTGTTGCTGCTGTACAGTGTCACGGGTAATATCCGGAAAAGCAGATGACACCCTTCCGAGGCGATGCAGTTCAGATTACGGTGCGGCGATCCTCTTGCCTACCTGGCGCCGACGTAAAAGGATTACGGCGTCTCTGACTACTGTCCTTTTGCAGCTCTCGATCGTTACTGCTGCTACTCCGTTCCTCCCTAACGTCGCCACTGTTCAACTATGGTGACCTGGGAATCCCGTCTCCGTCGTGCAGCAGGTAGTGGTGTCTCCTTTGGCATCCATAGACACTCCATTTGATGCCCTTCCTGCAGAACCGGGCCATGTGTCCAGCCTCCAGGCACGAGAAGCAAATCCTCAGTTTCCTTAACAACTCGATTCGCGCTGCCGACGACACATGGAGAAACTCTTCGCATTCCTTGATAGCATGCTGCCCCTGACATACTGGGCAGCCTTTGGAACAGTCTGTGCGCTGTTCATTCTGATGACTGGTACTTGGGTGCAGTAATCGTCGCTTTTGCTCCTTGTTCCCAACGTCTGTGATGGTGCACACCAGCTTAGCGAGCTCGTTCAACCATTCGCTAAGATGCACCACTGTCGGGTATGGCTCGATCGTTGCTGCATGCTTTGCCCAGTCCAACTTCTTGCTCATAGGCAGCTTGCTGATCAGCTCCTCCATTAGGGTGGGGTTCCCTAGGTTCGGCTGCGTTGTGACTCCCGAAGTGCATGAGCATATCCTGGCTCTGGCTGAACTGTTGCCGAAACGCAGTACGATGGTGATGGACTTACAGTTGTACAGTAGCTGGTGACATGTTGCCCAATTGCAAAATGGCTGCCTTGCGTTGGCGTCAAGTTTCCACTCAAATGTGGCGGCAAGTTTCCACTCAAATATGGCGGCAAGTTTCTACTCAACTGTGGCGGCAAGTTTCCGTGTAAAGATGGCGTCACTTCTAATTCCCGTTGCATATTTGACTGGCAGCGTTTCACTCAAACATCCCGTTTCACTCGTGCCTAACGGTGTATTCGCCGTACCGTCAGCCGTCAGAGACAGTAAGGGGAACTAAATGTAACCACAGTTTTGGCTGTGGTACGTGCCGTCCTTACTCCTACTGACGGAAGTGCGGATATACTCTCCACGTGAGGGCGGCTGGAAGCAGGCCCCTAGTACGGTCATGTCTCTGCTAGGGGTGTTAACTAATTGTAGTCGGGCGAAGATCGTGAATCTATAAATCACCCCAATCCAAGGCGGAACAGCATACGCTAATGGATGCATAGCCGGGGGGTAGCCCGGTCACTAGTATGCGGACTCTGGTTACCTGTCGCCCTCCAGTTTCATTCAGCTTCCCACGGCACGCGGGCTATGCCGTGGGCGACCTTCCTTTCCCGCCTACTCGTGGAACCAAATATTAATGGAATCACACAAAAACTTAGATAAGTCTGATGCGACTTCAACAGCATCAACCCAGGGTGAGGATTTCACGGCCGACCCCAACATCAGCACTGCAGCTATTGGGCTGCTGGCCGCCACCCCCAATACTACGGGTCTCGACCCTAGTATTACAGGGGACTCGGACAGGCCTCGAACTCCCTTGGGCACTGAGTTCGTAAGTGCTGCTTTCTCGTGCTGCAGGCACGCAGCAGAACGTCGAGGTGATGTCCTCTGACGCAGAAGCTGGCTGTGACCTAGTCAGCTTTGCTGATGATGCTTCCGTGGCTTCTCAGAGGTCAGGCCTCACGGAAGCAGGCTCTCAAATCCAGACACTGCGACTGGACTCGGGAATCGCCTTTGTAAAGATGAAGACCCGCGAGAAGAAGCTTTTCAAAGTTGCACTCGCAAAGGGTTCGAGCAGAGAAGAGGCTCTTGCTATCGCCAATGCGCCTCCCGTGGAAACCAAGGCTAAACGGGCGCGTGGTGACGATACCTTCCCCGAACCCCAAGGGTCATCAAAGAAGTCCAAAAAGACTCATGTGGAGTCCACAAAGCCACTCTTCAGCCAAGTGGTAAGCAGTGTGAAATTGGGCTTCACTTCGGCTGATCCTACCAAACCGCTTACACCGGAGCAGATGGCTACGGTGCAGGATAGCATCCTTAAGACGATGCGGCAGCCCTCCACATGTGGAGACGGTCCAGGTTTCGAGTGCTGTATACCCCGAAATGAATTGCTGCTCCTTGTGTGCGAGGACAGCAGCACTGCTGAATGGGTCAGGGGACCTGAGTCCATCAGCGGCCTTGATATAAAACTATTGGAGGAAACTGAGTTCCCGAGAGCTCACCTCATTCGAGGATATTTCCCCAATAGTGCTGACCTCCTACCCGCCACCATTCTGGAGTACTTGGGTCTCCAGAATGTTGAGTGCTTCTCAACGGAGCTGTGGCGGGTGGTACAACACAGCCTCAACGGCAAAACGACGCACCTCGCGATGATGGTCGACGAGAAGTCGTACAAGACCCTGACGGATCTTAAGGGTAACGTCAAATAACGCTTTGGCAGGATGAAAGTCATCCTGAAGAACTCCCCCGTCAGGGCCTCCCCCACCATTGCCGCAGCCGTAGTGGCGCCGATTACCACCATCACCAAACCCCCAGTCATCGTGGTGACTGCCCCCAAGCCCACAACGGGACGTATGAGGCCGGTGATTGGCAGCGGACGCCCCCTTGTCCCTTCAAGGCCCACCACCAGCGCAGTGCGGAAACCTCCCTAAGGGTACCTCCGGCGACCGTGTTCGTAAGGCGAATCAACCTGGCTTTCGTCCAAGAGCCTTGGTTGATCGGTGGCCACATCCGTGGACTATCATGCGGATTAGGTAAGTTAATATATGACCGCATGGGTGGTGCCCCTCGCACTGCTATAACAATGTGAGACACTTCCCTTTACTAAATTTCATCCACAGGGACCTGGTGGCAACGGCTATTGAGGTAGCCACGGCTGGAGTTGTCCGGGAGGTAGTGATCGCCTCTGCCTACTTCCCGGGCGACGTGGATGATGTCCCCCCACAGAGGTTAAGCGGTTTGTAGACTTCTGCCGCCTACACAACAAGCCGCTCGTGATCGGCTGTGATGCCAATGCGCATCACACGATCTGGGGTAGCAGCGATGTAAACAAACGTGGTGAGTCCCTTTTAGAATATCTATTGTGTTGTCAATTAGATGTTGCTAACATAGGGTGTAAGCTAACTTTTATTAACGCCATTAGGGAAGAGGTTTTGGACCGTACCCTAGTCAGTAACTCTATTGGGAATTCGCTGGTAAACTGGCGGGTCACAGACGAAGCCACCTTATCGGACCATCAGCACATCAGGTTCGACCTACCTGGCCAAGTCGAGATCCGTCAGAACTCCTTCTATCCCAAAAAGACAAATTGGGAACTTTTCAAAGCCTCTGTGGCTTTTAAAGCAGACTTGTTGATCAGTAACCCAAATTCTATCACTGAGATAGAACTTGCTGCCAACTTGCTTCAAGATCCTTCACATCCTTCGAGGACAGCTCTGTTCAGAAGACGTTAAAGGTCAACCGAAAAGTTCCATGGTGGGACGAGGAACTGTCTGTACAAAGAAGGAAGGTTAGAAGCCTATTTAATAGGGCTATTTTTAACCGCGTCAGTTGGGACGTCTATAGGGACGCTCTAACTAACTATAATAAAAACATTAGACGTGCTAAACGAGATACGTGGCGCAGCTACTGTGGTAGCATTGAATCGCTGCCAGAGGCTGCGAGACTCCACAAAGTATTAGCTAAAGGGTCATCTAATGGTATAGAGTTTCTTAAAAGAGTTCAAGATCGCAGGGAAGCACTTGACCTTCTACTACAAGTCCACTTCCCAGGTTCGGTGGCGAACCCAGATCTATCCAGTCACGATGACGTCACCATGTCACCGGACTCACGTGGATCCAGTATATCAGGAACCATCTTCGACCCTGAAAAGGTCAAATGGGCTGTAAACTCCTTCGCTCCCTTCAAAGCCCCAGGGGGCGATCAGATCTTTCCAGCCCTTCTACAGAACAGCCTGAATCACACTCTCGATCCGCAGTTCGTCTGCTTAGAGCCAGTCTCACTTGGGGATATATACCCATCTCTTGGAGGAGAGTTAATGTCAAAACCGTTTCCCTGACCAGCCTACGTCATATCGGCCGATCAGTCTTACCTCCTTTCTACTTAAAACAGCTGAAAGGCTCATAGACCTGCACATACGGTGCTCTCTACAGGAAACTTATCTCCTCCATCCCATGCAGTTTGCGTATATAGCAGGAAGATCAACTGAGGTCGCTCTCCACAAGCTAGTTGGAAATATCGAAGGAGCCTTCTTGATATAGAGGGTGTTTTCGACAAAACCGGCTACGGGTCTATTTCTGCTGCGCTGGAGCGCAGAAATATCGCCCGTCCCCTTATCCGATGGATTGATGCTATGCTCAAACATCGGACTATTTCCTCTACCTTGGACTCCACGACCGTTTACATTAGTGCGGTTAAAGGATATCCCCAGGGAGGGGTCCTATCCCCCTTACTCTGGTCTTTAGTAGTTGAGGAACTACTGGGTATTCTCGCGAAGATGTAGGTCTGAGCATCAATCCACAAAAGGCGATTATCGTTCCATTCACTAAGCCCTATTCCATTAACATAGGTCAATTGCACATTGGCGGCTCTCCCGTGGGACTCTCCAATGAGGTTAAATATCTAGGGGTAACCCATGATAAAAGACTGAACTGGAATTCCCATCTAAACAACACCCCATCAAAGGCAACCCATGCCATGTGGGCATGTAGAAGATTCTTTGGTAGGACCTGGGGTCTCAAATCATGCACCATTTGGTGGCTATTTGAGATGATTGTAAGACCAAACGTCACCTACGCCGCTATTGTGTGGTGGCCTAAGGTTACGCAGGTCACCGCCATCAACAAATGCACTAAACTGCATAGGCTGCTTTGCCTCTCTCTGACGGGTGCACTTCGCACCTGTCCCACAGCAGCAATGGAATCAATCTTGAACCTGAGTCCGCTGCATATCCGAATAAAAGAAGTCGCTGCTATGAGCCTTCTTAAAATAAAGCTCCAATCTGGGCTTCTAGCTACCGAATCAGGGCATGCTAGACTAATCAAAGATATTCCTAGCTTAGAGATCTGCACTAGATCAGATTCTATGACCAAGGAACTCCTCTTTGGTGCAAAATTCAGAACTCTCATCCCAGACCGGAAGGACTGTGATGCTGGCAAACCCCATCAGTGAAGCTTACGGCATACACTGGTATACCGATGGGTCAAAGACTGATCAGAGGGTTGGGATATATGCTCCCAACTCCAAATCCTCAATTGCCATGGGTAACTGGACCACAGTTTTTCAATCCGAGGTTCATGCCATTGAGTTCTGCTGCCGTCTTATCCTCGAGAAGGGGATCAGGGGAGCGAATATTTATATCTTCTCGGACAGCCAAGCTGTCATACTATCCCTCTCCTCAAAGAGAGTAGGTTCACGTATGGTGTCTGACTGCTGGAACTGCCTCCAGAGGCTGTCCAATAGAAACAGAGTTACCCTCCTTCGGGTACCTGGACACTCTGGTTTCGAGGGCAACGAGCTAGCGGATGAACTAGCAAGGGCATGGCCCCAAACCCTTCTGCTGCGTGGGGTGGTCAACCATCTCATCCCTTGTGAAAACCTGGACAGATAGGTTGACCGAACGCCATTGGTTCTTCCCACCAGGGATGAGGCGGGCTAAAGAGCTCACGAATTCCTCGGTTAAACGAACAACAAACTTAGGAGAGATCTCTTTCTCCTTATTGGTTACCTTAGTGGCCACCATGTGGTGAACTATCATTGTCCAGCCTTGGTATGGATTAGGAGGAAGCATCTGCACGTGGAAATCGCAGTTCCCGAGCACATTGTCCGTTCCTCGACGAAAGACCTGTTATGCTTCATTAGAGAAGCAGAACAGCTTTTGTCAAGATAGGGAGAGCATCACAGGTACAAAAGATCTTTCTGGTCGCAGTGCCTCGCACCTTTTCTGCTGGAAGACTCCCTTTCTCATAATAATAATAATAATAATAAAATACTAGATACGACATTCAAACAAATTAACATTAACCATCGATAACCAGCTGATCCGTTCCGCGACAGTATGTATTATTATTTATTAAATTTATATTATAGTCACATTCGTAAATAAGCGCGTGCACACACACAATTATTTAGAAACACACACGATATATTATGCACGCATCGAAGTTGTTAGGCAGACCTTTAAGAAAAAAATAGATAAGAAATTAGTAAAATGACTGAGGAAGGGTATGCTGGTGGTCATTACCTGTGGTCCAGAGGGCCAGTGCCAGGGTCGCATGATGCAGAGTTTTCCAATTATGGAGAAGGTGCAAACAGTTCTCTGCAGTCGGCGGAAGTTGGGGCGTGGACCCGATCAAGCTATGTCAGCCAGTTCCCGAACTAATCCTCTACAGAGCCAACGAGGAACACACAACAGGAAAAACCGTATGAGTTTCCTGCACCACAAAAAACTGACTTGGAGAACGAAATGCCATATTTGGACGCTGTGACCAGGTCAGCCATCAACTTGGCAGTGGCTCAGGCGGCAAAAACATACCGTAAATCATTGTACGTCGAGCTCGGTGAATTTAGGCAAGAACTTCGTCTAAACTTCCTTGAGATGATGCAGTACATCAACGACGTTATAAGGCCTGCCGTTCACGCACCTAGTTCGCATAAAGAACGAAGCGAAGATTATGCAGCAAATGCCTGACAGGACCACCGTACCGAGATGAAGACGCCGGATTATTGCTAGGGGCCACTGATCGACCGCAACTGCGTAGACGAGTCTGGGAGCCTCACCTTCGGATCAGTGTTGACACACATCCAGAACGGTCCATCAAGTCTACGGGCAGCGCAGAACCCTGAAAAAACTATTGCTGAATCCGAGAATATTCACAAAGAAGGGAAACTTACCACGCTTCCAAACAATGGAACAGGTGCTTTGAAGACCGTACTGCGACCGAACACAACATCTGGATGCGACCCGTAGATGCCTCTACGCCAGTGACAAAATCGTGGATGCAATCGGTAATGAGTGCCGACAAAATGCATTCCATGTTAGGCGAGATCAACAATGACGGCCAATCCGAAAAATTGAGTTTCCCTGTCGTGAGTGGAGACATCCTTCTGTGTGGTTATCCACCACCAAATAAGAATGGTGTGGCCGAAATTGGACTCGTGGCAAATCCCGTCGCAGACATCTGGAGACGTGGAAATCTTCGTCGACTCGGAGTAAGGAATGGCGGGAGTGCGACAAGAACGCCAGGAACATTATGGACAGAAGTTGGGCAGCAATGAAGGCGTCTATAGGCAGCGCAAAAAGGCGACTATGGGACGAGCGATATGACAAAGCTGAAAGACGAAAACGAAAGAATGATTGGTGGTCGTCAAATCGTTTTGGATATCAAACACTTACGAACATCAAGTCGCAAAGTCAAGCCGCCTCCTTATTCCCTACATCTGCTGCAGGACAGCGTACGCAAGAAACACCAACAATAAGACAATAGACACAATAACAAGAAACAACAAGGAGACACGTACCGTATGTACCGACACAGCCAACTCGCAGCTAAATCCGGAGGTGAGAGAGTGGGGCCCCGCGTTGTGCGCCTGTTGGACTGCTTGGTAAGATTTGTGCCGGCCCAGCAAATGCAGAATGCCTCATTTATTTCGTCGCTCTGCGGGATTGATCGCGCCGCTTGAAATAGTGGGTGCTGTTGCATTCTGCGAATCAGCTGTGTTCATACCGGGTGTCGATAGGCATGTATTGATGAACACAGCTGTCCTGGTATAGCAAATCTACTGGCGGATCAAGCAGTGCGAACTTAAGCGGGACGTTGGACCAACACCATCTGGTGCTCAGCGTAGGAACCTCCTACGTTAACAGCCAGATCGGTCGGCGACCCAATGTTCCTGTTTTGAGCAAGCGCCGTTTGAACTGTTGGTTAGCTGCCCGAATGCCCAGGCATATGACCGCCAACATACTTTTCAAGGGCGGCCGACTCCTCAGTAGATATTGAGCAAGCCGTCGGCGCAGTCAAATACTGCAAAAAAGAAAAAAGTGCGTGATGTGTCCATTTTCTTTTGTTTTCATTTTATTGTTTTAATTACAACTAAATATAATTTTGTGTGTACAGCGCCGTCGAGGAAGTTCCTGATAGTTCAACGTTTGCCCTGGTGAGTCCGGTCCTTGTAGGGATCCGCCAGGGCCCCTTTAAAAATAGTTTTCCCGCCAATGCAGTACGCACATCCGCCGCCGGCATATCTGCAGCGCGGCCAGATCTATAGCAGCAGCAACAACACACATCCGCAGCACATCCATCTGAGCTGTCGCAGGCCCGTCTTTGCCTGCCTGGTGGTGTCCATAGCCACGTCCATGACCTAAAATAAAAACAAAATATGTCCCATTAGCTATAATTCTCTAGATTTAAATTATTATTAGTTTTAAGATTTGGCGTTAGTTTGTTTTTGCATGTTAGGTCCACGTGGGTAGGAAGTATGACAGGATTAGGAAATAGTAAATAAATGTACAACATATAAAAGAAAGAGTTGCTAAATTACCTTTTTATGGGAGATGGGGCGGCCTTAGTTGGCCAGGAACGGGCTCGCCGACTTGGGTGATGCTCCGAAACTCCTGGGCAGGAGCATCACATGGCTGGGTGGGTGCGCGGTGACTTGGCTGTCACCAATGGCTGTTGTTGTCGTCTAATTGTCCCTCGTAGAGTAGTTTGCGCCTGCATTTTGGTTTGTTTACCTTTTGTCAGTGATGCGTCTTTTGTGTAAATACCGATGATTATCGATATTTTGGTGCGGATTGCAGGGCTGGAGAAAGAACCCCTGCCCAAGTGCTGCTGAGCCAGGTGGCGCGGACCTACCGACAAAAAGCAATCCGTAACAAGTGTTTGTTAAAACCTACGAGGATGGTATTAAGCGAGTAATGGAAGGATATTATGCATTTCTTATGGAATCCACAATGCTGGACTATGCTGTTCAACGGGATTGCAATCTAACACAGATCGGTGTTTTACTGGACTCCAAAGGTTATGGTATTTCAACACCTAAAGGATCGAAGTGGCGGGACAAAATCTCTTTGGCCATACTAGAGCTACATGGAAGGGGTATTATACAGATATTGTATGACAAATGGTGGAAAAACACTGAAGATGTTTGCAATCGAGATGACAAAAACAAAGAGTCGAAAGCGAATGCGTTGGGAGTTGAAAATATTGGTAATTAATTTAGTGTGCACATGTTTTGCTAGTTTACTAATTATATTCATTGTCTTGTTTTACATTTTTTGTAACTTTGAGGCATTTGATGTTAAGGCAAGGCTCTATATTTAAATTCGAAATGTATGTTTAGGTAAATATTGTGATGAATATATGTGCAAAAGAATATTTTGATGTGGCAGTGTCTTGAACCAACATTCTCCAGTGCAAATTCATACAGTCTAAACATTTAGAAGATTCAATATATATAGTTTTACGGCACTAATGCAAAACTGTGGCCTGATCTACTGACCTAATTTACTTTATTCAAAGTGTTTCAGAAACAACATACTTTTTTTACGTTCCTAAGCTGAACGTAGCAATAAAAGTAATTAATTTATATTTTTTAAGTGAGTTTAAGGCGAAAATAGTTAACCTAAGTGCCTTTTTGTTTTTAAACGATTATAAAACAGATAATGCTTTAAATTAGGGTTTGGGACGCAAGGAATTGTTAGGAATGACCAAAATAGGTTCATTAAAAAAAAGAAAGTCTTTTATTTGCAGACACCTTGTTTACGCACAGAGGTTTTTGTAAGTCTTTATATTTAAGAGCCTTCCCTGAAAACAACAAATTCAAACTGCCAAACGTCGAGTATTTTATATATAGTACAGTATGTCAAGTAACACTTTTCACATATTTTTATAACATTAATATGTATATTTGAGTAAAGTATATTTGACTATCTGTAGAATATACGAAATTCAACTGTAACAGAATTATGTTAGAGTTTGAACCTAATTGAAAAATAGTACAATGTTAGAGGAATGAATTCTGTTATACTTGAATAACGAGAGCATCATTCGCATGGCGCCTGCAAATGTTCTAGCACTAAGCATCGAACATATAGAGTACTCAAACAGCGGAATCTACTCATTTGATGCACTGCGGAGACTGGGACCCCTGAACACGAAGTGTTTCACAAGTGAGCGATCGGCTTTCTTCATTAGAAACCACGAAAAGCACAACGACAGCGGAACGATGAGCATGGGTGCATTTTTTTGCGCTCTGCGATCGTTTCAATGTGTGCGTATATGCATGCACAAGCTCGCATATGAATGTATGCGTTGCTTGTGAAGTTTGGCAACAGGCAAATGCTTCGGCCAGCGCGTTGGCGCCTGAAGTCAATTTTCTGTTTCGGCGTCGAGCCAAGAGACTGAGACACAGTGGGCAAAAATAATTATATGGCGGCAATACCTTTTAACATTTGAAAACATGTGCATTTATAATTTATTTAGTAGATAGGTTAAATATTCATATTTCTATTCTAATTTTTATATCAACTTTATAATATTGAAAAAAAGTTGTGCAACAACTATAATTTTTTTTTGTTTATGTTTGTATTAAATTTGACAAAATTTATCAGCCAAAACTAAAAAATTCGGACTACATCAATATGTATTTACTAAATAAAATTATGCCATAAATCAAGCCACATATTTTCTAAGCTATAAAAGTTTCGCCGCAAGATAACCATTTTTGCCCACTCTGTCTCAGTCTCTTGGCTCTCGACGCCGAAACAGAAAATTGACTTCAGGAGAAAGCGCGCTGGCCGAAGCATTTGCCTGTTGCCAAACTTCACAAGCAACGCATACATTCATATGCGAGCTTGTGCATGCCTATACGCACACATTGAAACGATCGCAGAGCGCAAAAAAATGCACCCATGCTCATCGTTCCGCTGTCGTTGTGCGACTGAGTTGATGCCGCTGTGCGCTTTTCGCGGTTTCTAACGAAGAAAGCCGATTGCTCACTTGTGAAACACTTCGTGTTCAGGGGTCCCAGTCTTCGCAGTGCATCAAATGAGTAGATTCCGCTGTTTGAATACTCCAGATGTTCGATGCTTAGTGGTTCTAGTCTGTTCAAATGTGCATATAAAAAGAATAAATGTTATGAAATAAGTTGCTGAATGAAGGTAATCATTAAAATACTTGGTACAGGAACAAAAGTGAAAAGCAAGGACGCCACGCATTGGAACAGTGAGCAATGAACACATAGCAATGAACACATAGAGACATCAAACAGCTCTGACCCCAGAGAAGAAGCAGAACAGAAGCATTGAGAATAATGACTTCGGCTGAACGCTCGACCGGGGCAGCTCGCTGTTCGCCTCTCAGTACAAACAGTGCATAGCATCAAAACTGCTTCAGTCGCACAACGACAGCGGAACGATAAGCAATGGCGTACATCTTTGCGCTGTGCGATCGTTTGAATGTGTGCGTGTATGTATGCACATGCTGGCGTGTGAGTGTACATGCGTTGCTTGTTAAGTTTGACAACAGGCAAATGCTTCGGCCACCGCGCTGGAAGCCTGAAGTCAATTTTGTGTTTCAGCGTCGAGAGCCAAAGCGTCAAGATCTGATGATTGATCCTTATAAATCTTGACAAGATATGACGAAAATATAAAGTTAATAATTTTTTGTTTTCAGCTTAGTTTAGAAGATATATCCACTAAGCAATGAACACATAGAGACGTCAAACAGCTCTGACACAGTTTGAGGCTGATTTTTCGGACCTGGTATCCCAGAGAAGAAGAAGAACAGAAGCTCTCAGTACAAAAAGTGCATAGCATCAAAACTGCTTCAGTCGCACAACGACAGCGGAACGATAAGCATGCGCGTACTTCTTTGCGCTGTGCGATCGTTTCCATGTGTGCGTGTATATATGCACGGCCCGCGTATGAATGTATGCGTTGCTAGTGAAGTTTGGCAATAGGCAAATGCTTCGGCCAGCGCGCTGGCAGCCTGAAGTCAATTTTGTGTTTCGGCGTCGAGAGCCTAGAGACAGGCACAGTGGCCAAAAATGGTTATCTTGGGGCGTGGACCCGATCAAGCTATGTCAGCCAGTTCCCGAACTAATCCTCTACAGAGCCAACGAAGAACACACAACAGGAAAAACCGTATGAGTTTCCTGCACCACAAGAAATGCCATATTTGGACGCTGTGACCAGGTCAGCCATCAACTTGGCAGTGGCTCAGGCGGCAAAAACATACCGTAAATCATTGTACGTCGAGCTCGGTGAATTTAGGCAAGAACTTCGTCTAAACTTCCTTGAGATGATGCAGTACATCAACGACGTTATAAGGCCTGCCGTTCACGCACCTAGTTCGCATAAAGAACGAAGCGAAGATTATGCAGCAAATGCCTGTCAGGACCACCGTACCGAGATGAAGACGCCGGATTATTGCTAGGGGCCACTGATCGACCGCAACTGCGTAGACGAGTCTGGGAGCCTCACCTTCGGATCAGTGTTGACACACATCCAGAACGGTCCATCAAGTCTACGGGCAGCGCAGAACCCTGAAAAAACTATTGCTGAATCCGAGAATATTCACAAAGAAGGGAAACTTACCACGCTTCCAAACAATGGAACAGGTGCTTTGAAGACCGTACTGCGACCGAACACAACATCTGGATGCGACCCGTAGATGCCTCTACGCCAGTGACAAAATCGTGGATGCAATCGGTAAAGAGTGCCGACAAAATGCATTCCATGTTAGGCGAGATCAACAATGACGGCCAATCCGAAAAATTGAGTTTCCCTGAAGTGAGTGGAGACATCCTTCTGTGTGGTTATCCACCACCAAATAAGAATGGTGTGGCCGAAATTGGACTCGTGGCAAATCCCGTCGCAGACATCTGGAGACGTGGAAATCTTCGTCGACTCGGAGTAAGGAATGGCGGGAGTGCGACAAGAACGCCAGGAACATTATGGACAGAAGTTGGGCAGCAATGAAGGCGTCTATAGGCAGCGCAAAAAGGCGACTATGGGACGAGCGATATGACAAAGCTGAAAGACGAAAACGAAAGAATGATTGGTGGTCGTCAAATCGTTTTGGATATCAAACACTTACGAACATCAAGTCGCAAAGTCAAGCCGCCTCCTTATTCCCTACATCTGCTGCAGGACAGCGTACGCAAGAAACACCAACAATAAGACAATAGACACAATAACAAGAAACAACAAGGAGACACGTACCGTATGTACCGACACAGCCAACTCGCGGCTAAATCCGGAGGTGAGAGAGTGGGGCCCCGCGTTGTGCGCCTGTTGGACTGCTTGGTAAGATTTGTGCCGGCCCAGCAAATGCAGAATGCCTCATTTATTTCGTCGCTCTGCGGGATTGATCGCGCCGCTTGAAATAGTGGGTGCTGTTGCCTGTCAGGACCACCGTACCGAGATGAAGACGCCGGATTATTGCTAGGGGCCACTGATCGACCGCAACTGCGTAGACGAGTCTGGGAGCCTCACCTTCGGATCAGTGTTGACACACATCCAGAACGGTCCATCAAGTCTAGGGGCAGCGCAGAACCCTGAAAAAACTATTGCTGAATCCGAGAATATTCACAAAGAAGGGAAAACTTACCACGCTTCCAAACAATGGAACAGGTGCTTTGAAGACCGTACTGCGACCGAACACAACATCTGGATGCGACCCGTAGATGCCTCTACGCCAGTGACACAATCGTGGATGCAATCGGTAAAGAGTGCCGACAAAATGCATTCCATGTTAGGCGAGATCAACAATGACGGACAATCCGAAAAATTGAGTTTCCCTGTCGTGAGTGGAGACATCCTTCTGTGTGGTTATCCACCACCAAATAAGAATGGTGTGGCCGAAATTGGACTCGTGGCAAATCCCGTCGCAGACATCTGGAGACGTGGAAATCTTCGTCGACTCGGAGTAAGGAATGGCGGGAGTGCGACAAGAACGCCAGGAACATTATGGACAGAAGTTGGGCAGCAATGAAGGCGTCTATAGGCAGCGCAAAAAGGCGACTATGGGACGAGCGATATGACAAAGCTGAAAGACGAAAACGAAAGAATGATTGGTGGTCGTCAAATCGTTTTGGATATCAAACACTTACGAACATCAAGTCGCAAAGTCAAGCCGCCTCCTTATTCCCTACATCTGCTGCAGGACAGCGTACGCAAGAAACACCAACAATAAGACAATAGACACAATAACAAGAAACAACAAGGAGACACGTACCGTATGTACCGACACAGCCAACTCGCAGCTAAATCCGGAGGTGAGAGAGTGGGGCCCCGCGTTGTGCGCCTGTTGGACTGCTTGGTAAGATTTGTGCCGGCCCAGCAAATGCAGAATGCCTCATTTATTTCGTCGCTCTGCGGGATTGATCGCGCCGCTTGAAATAGTGGGTGCTGTTGCCTGTCAGGACCACCGTACCGAGATGAAGACGCCGGATTATTGCTAGGGGCCACTGATCGACCGCAACTGCGTAGACGAGTCTGGGAGCCTCACCTTCGGATCAGTGTTGACACACATCCAGAACGGTCCATCAAGTCTAGGGGCAGCGCAGAACCCTGAAAAAACTATTGCTGAATCCGAGAATATTCACAAAGTAGGGAAAACTTACCACGCTTCCAAACAATGGAACAGGTGCTTTGAAGACCGTACTGCGACCGAACACAACATCTGGATGCGACCCGTAGATGCCTCTACGCCAGTGACAAAATCGTGGATGCAATCGGTAATGAGTGCCGACAAAATGCATTCCATGTTAGGCGAGATCAACAATGACGGCCAATCCGAAAAATTGAGTTTCCCTGTCGTGAGTGGAGACATCCTTCTGTGTGGTTATCCACCACCAAATAAGAATGGTGTGGCCGAAATTGGACTCGTGGCAAATCCCGTCGCAGACATCTGGAGACGTGGAAATCTTCGTCGACTCGGAGTAAGGAATGGCGGGAGTGCGACAAGAACGCCAGGAACATTATGGACAGAAGTTGTGCAGCAATGAAGGCGTCTATAGGCAGCGCAAAAAGGCGACTATGGGACGAGCGATATAACAAAGCTGAAAGACGAAAACGAAAGAATGATTGGTGGTCGTCAAATCGTTTTGGATATCAAACACTTACCAACATCAAGTCGCAAAGTCAAGCCGCCTCCTTATTCCCTACATCTGCTGCAGGACAGCGTACGCAAGAAACACCAACAATAAGACAATAGACACAATAACAAGAAACAACAAGGAGACACGTACCGTATGTACCGACACAGCCAACTCGCGGCTAAATCCGGAGGTGAGAGAGTGGGGCCCCGCGTTGTGCGCCTGTTGGACTGCTTGGCAAGATTTGTGCCGGCCCAGCAAATGCAGAATGCCTCATTTATTTCGTCGCTCTGCGGGATTGATCGCGCCGCTTGAAATAGTGGGTGCTGTTGCATTCTGCGAATCAGCTGTGTTCATACCGGGTGTCGATAGGCATGTATTGATGAACACAGCTGTCCTGGTATAGCAAATCTACTGGCGGATCAAGCAGTGCGAACTTAAGCGGGACGTTGGACCAACACCATCTGGTGCTCAGCGTAGGAACCTCCTACGTTAACAGCCAGATCGGTCGGCGACCCAATGTTCCTGTTTTGAGCAAGCGCCGTTTGAACTGTCGGTTAGCTGCCCGAATGCCCAGGCATATGACCGCCAACATACTTTTCAAGGGCGGCCGACTCCTCAGTAGATATTGAGCAAGCCGTCGGCGCAGTCAAATACTGCAAAAAAGAAAAAAGTGCGTGATGTGTCCATTTTCTTTTGTTTTCATTTTATTGTTTTAATTACAACTAAATATAATTTTGTGTGTACAGCGCCGTCGAGGAAGTTCCTGATAGTTCAACGTTTGCCCTGGTGAGTCCGGTCCTTGTAGGGATCCGCCAGGGCCCCTTTAAAAATAGTTTTCCCGCCAATGCAGTACGCACATCCGCCGCCGGCATATCTGCAGCGCGGCCAGATCTATAGCAGCAGCAACAACACACATCCGCAGCACATCCATCTGAGCTGTCGCAGGCCCGTCTTTGCCTGCCTGGTGGTGTCCATAGACACGTCCATGACCTAAAATAAAAACAAAATATGTCCCATTAGCTATAATTCTCTAGATTTAAATTATTATTAGTTTTAAGATTTGGCGTTAGTTTGTTTTTGCATGTTAGGTCCACGTGGGTAGGAAGAATGACAGGATTAGGAAATAGTAAATAAATGTACAACATATAAAAGAAAGAGTTGCTAAATTACCTTTTTAGGGGAGATGGGGCGGCCTTAGTTGGCCAGGAACGGGCTCGCCGACTTGGGTGATGCTCCGAAACTCCTGGGCAGGAGCATCACATGGCTGGGTGGGTGCGCGGTGACTTGGCTGTCACCAATGGCTGTTGTTGTCGTCTAATTGTCCCTCGTAGAGTAGTTTGTGCCTGCATTTTGGTTTGTTTACCTTTTGTCAGTGATGCGTCTTTTGTGTAAATACCGATGATTATCGATATTTTGGTGCGGATTGCAGGGCTGGAGGAAGAACCCCTGCCCAAGTGCTGCTGAGCCAGCTGGCGCGGCCCTACCGACAAAAAGCAGTCCGTAACAAGTGTTTGTTAAAACCTACGAGGATGGTATTAAGCGAGTAATGGAAGGATATTATGCATTTCTTATGGAATCCACAATGCTGGACTATGCTGTTCAACGGGACTGGACTCCAAAGGTTATGGTATTGCAACAACTAAAGGATCGATGTGGAGGGACAAAATCTCTTTGGCCATACTAGAGCTACATGGAAGGGGTATTATACAGATATTGTATGACAAATGGTTGAAAAACACTGAAGATGTTTGCAATCGAGATGACAAAAACAAAGAGTCGAAAGCGAATGCGTTGGGAGTTGAAAATATTGGTAATTAATTTAGTGTGCACATGTTTTGCTAGTTTACTAATTATATTCATTGTCTTGTTTTACATTTGACGAGCTAAAGGATTTTTAAGAAACAAAATCCATTGTAAAGGGTGATTTTTTAATAGCTATAGCAAAGTTTTATGATTCGCAACATCTTTGAAGAACTACGGTCCTTACAGCGCACTAAACTGTCACTTTTTCTGCAAGCATTGGCTTGCAATGCTTCTGGCTGATCTTCACTCCAACAATGTAAATTGCTGCGGAATTTAGTCGCAATAGCCCGAATAAACCAGCTTCAGTAAGTCGATTAAACTGACAATAAAATGAAAGAAGCGTGATAAACATTTTAATAATAAAATGCAATAATTTGCAACGCGTTGTTCGTTTAGTAAAATTGTAGATCATGGTAAAATTATAGACCAAACTGGAGATGTTTGACAGTGATAAAAACACAAAACGTGCGTAAGCTGTTTAAATCAGTGTTGCCGAAAAGATAATAGCTAAAAAATTACCCTTTATTTTGGGCTTACCGAATGTTTTGTAACTTTGAGGCATTTGATGTTAAGGCAAGGCTCTATATTTAAATTCGAAATGTATGTTTAGGTAAATATTGTGCTGAATATATGTGCAAAAGAATATTTTGATGTGGCAGTGTCTTGAACCAACATTCTCCAGTGGAAATTCATACAGTCTAAACATTTAGAAGATTCAATATATATAGTTTTACGGCACTAATGCAAGACTGTGGCCTGATCTACTGACCTAATTTACTTTATTCAAAGTGTTTCAGAAACAACATACTTTTTTTACGTTCCTAAGCTAAACTTAGCAATAAAAGTAATTTATTTATATTTTTTTAAGTGAGTTTAAGGCGAAAATAGTTAATCCAAGTGCCTTTTTGTTTTTAAACGATTATAAAACAGATAATGCTTTAAATTAGGGTTTGGGACGCAAGAAATTGTTAGGAATGACCAAAATAGGTTCATTAAAAAAAAGAAAATCTTTTATTTGTAGACACCTTGTTTACGCACAGAGGTTTTTGTAAGTCTTTATATTTAAGAGCCTTCCCTGAAAACAACAAATTCAAACTGCCAAACGTCGAGTATTTTATATATAGTACAGTATGTCAAGTAACACTTTTCACATATTTTTATAACATTAATATGTATATTTGAGTAAAGTATATTTGACTATCTGTAGAATATACGAAATTCAACTGTAACAGAATTATGTTAGAGTTTGAACCTAATTGAAAAATAGTACAATGTTAGAGGAATGAATTCTGTTATACTTGTATAACGAGAGCATCATTCGCATGGCGCCTGCAAATGTTCTAGCACTAAGCATCGAACATATAGAGTACTCAAACAGCGGAATCTACTCATTTGATGCACTGCGGAGACTGGGACCCCTGAACACGAAGTGTTTCACAAGTGAGCGATCGGCTTTCTTCATTAGAAACCGCGAAAAGCGCACAGCGGCATCAACTCAGTCGCACAACGACAGCGGAACGATGAGCATGGGTGCATTTTTTGCGCTCTGCGATCGTTTCAATGTGTGTGTATATGCATGCACAAGCTCGCATATGATTGTTAAGTTTGACAACAGGCAAATGCTTCGGCCACCGCGCTGGAAGCCTGAAGTCAATTTTGTGTTTCAGCGTCGAGAGCCAAAGCGTCAACATCTGATGATTGATCCTTATAAATCCTGACGAGATATGACGAAAATATAAAGTTAATAATTTTTTGTTTTCAGCTTAGTTTAGAAGATATATCCACTAAGCAATGAACACAAGGAGACGTCAAACAGGTCTGACGAAGTTTGAGGCTGATTTTTCGGACCTGGTATCCCAGAGAAGAAGAACAGAAGCTCTCAGTACAAAAAGTGCATAGCATCAAAACTGCTTCAGTCGCACAACGACAGCGGAACGATAAGCATGCGCGTACTTCTTTGCGCTGTGCGATCGTTTCCATGTGTTCATGTATGTATGCACGGCCCGCGTATGAATGTATGCGTTGCTAGTGAAGTTTGGCAATAGGCAAATGCTTCGGCCAGCGCGCTGGCAGCCTGAAGTCAATTTTGTGTTTCGGCGTCGAGAGCCTAGAGACAGGCACAGTGGCCAAAAATGGTTATCTTGCAGCGAACATTTTAAAACTTTTGAAAACATGTGTCTTGTTCAATGATTAGTAATTACATTTTTTGTATTCCGAATTTTTTATTTTAATTCATAAATTTTGTCAATATTGCTAAACTAATATAAAAAAAATATAATTATCACAACTTTTTTTTGATATTATAACTTTGCTCTACAAAATATAATATAATTATCAATTTTCAATCCCTCTTACATTTTGCTCTACAAAATATAATATAATTATCAATTTTCAATCCCTCTTCTCAAAAATTAAACATAAATACACATATTTTCTGATGCTAAAATTATTGCCGCCAAATAACCAGTGTGGCTCACTGTAATTCGGTCTCTTAGCTCTCGATGACAAAAACAAACACACAGTTGATTTCACGCTGGCCATGCCCGTAGCTAAAAGTGCGCAGGGTGTGCGGTACAAGAAGGGCTCTCAACAGTCAGGGGCTCACGGTTACCAAACATAAAAATGTTATTAATGCGGATATATTTGAAAAATTTAATTCCTTTGGTAAACACAAATATATTTATTAATTAATGTAATTTAAGTAGGAGTCACTGATAAGTATTGCATAGGGGCCCGTAAAACCCTCACTACGGCGCTGTGCCTCAGTCTCAAGGCTCTCGACGCCGAAATACAAAATTGACTTCAGGCTGCCAGCGCGCTGGCCGAAGCATTGCCAAACTTCACAAGCAACGCTTACATTCATACGCGGGCCGTGCATACATACACGCACACATGGAAACGATCGAACAGCGTAAAGAAGTACGCGCATGCTTATCGTTCCGCTGTCGTTGTGCGACTGAAGCAGTTTTGATGCTATGCACTGTGTGTACAGACAGCTTCTGTTCTTCTTCTTCTCTGGGGTACCAGGTCCGAAAAATCAGCCTCAAAGTGCGTCAGAGCTGTTTGACGTCTCTATGTATTCATTGCTTAGTGATATAGCATTTGAAAAGTCATGATTTCCCATATAAAATTCTCAGCTGAATATCGAACATCGATATTTCCAAAAATTAAAAAATATCGATGTATAGATATATCGTCGAAATTCTTTCCAGTATAACCATTAAGCATCTAATATATAGAGTACTCAAACAGCGGAATCTACTCATTTGATGCACTGTGGAGACTGGGACCCCTGAACACGAAGTATTTCACAAGTGAGCGATCGGCTCTCTTCGTTAGAAACCGCGAAAAGCGCACAGCGGCATCAAGTCAGTCGCACAACGACAGCGGAACGATGAGCACGGGTGTATTTCTTTGCGCTGTGCGATCGTTTCAATGTGTGCGTATATGCATGCACAAAATACAGCAAAAGAAATACACCCGTGCTCATCGTTCCGCTGTCGTTGTGCGACTGAGTTGATGCCGCTGTGTGCTTTTCGCGGTTTTTAACGAAGAGAGCCGATCGCTCACTTGTGAAACACTTCGTGTTCAGGGGTCCCAGTCTCCGCAGTGCATCAAATGAGTAGATTCCGTTGTTTGAGTGCTCTATATGGTATGTTCGGTGCTTAGTGGTATAACTGAAAAACATACCGATATTTTTCTTTAAAAAACATCGATATGTCAAAGTTTCTTAGAGCACTAGCTGTTAATTTATATATAAAATTAATTAATCAAAAGAGGGATTGCAGTTTCCAAAGCGTCAAGATCTGATGAGTGATCCTTATAAATCTCTACGAGATATGACGAAAATATAATGTAATAATTTTTTTTTTTTTAGGGATAGTTTAGAAAATATAGCCTTCGAAACTCCTTATTTACCATATAAAATTCTCAGCTGAATATCAAACATCGATGTTTAAAAACTTCCATATTTCCGACAATTGAAAAATATCGATATATCGTCGATATTCTTTCCAGATCTACACTTAATTTAAGAAGAAAAAATAAAGGAAATGGAAGGAGATCAGCCAAGACCTCTTTCTCCGACATAATATAAATTTAACCATTTAAATGAAATCCTTTTATTTAGGTGGTGTATTTGTCGTTCTACTGTGCTCTGGCTGTTGTTGTAGCAGTTTTTGAATTTTGTTGGAACTCAAAGAAGAACCTGCTCACGGTCAATCAGTCGCTATGCTCGGAAATCGCTGAGGAACTTCGCTTCGCCATGCACTTCCAAGGGTCCAAGTCGAAGCAACGACCTGAGATGAAGGGTGGGAGTTGTATAAAATGCGCACCTGGATCCACATATGTACCCACTAACGTAGCTCTACCAAACTTGGGCGTTCATTACAATTATTTTAATTGATATGCAGTCTAGTACATTTTGTAATAAACACGAGTAAGTTGTGAAAAAGGGAAAGAGCAGAAAGAGAGACGCAGAATTTTGTACTCTTGTTGAGTGCTCATCAAAGATGAGATACTATTGTAGTTTGTGCTCCTCTGTTGAACCTGATTCGGAAAATATATGTTTTTTATAGGTTTGCAGCTGTGTTGTAACATGCGTGGCAAACTGTTGATCAAAATGAATATGCCCTCTGCCAGACAATAATTAGATATGTAACGTAACTCACTCTCATTTTCATAATTATTCCATTTAATGTAACCTTAATACTTAAATTTAATTTGCCGTGCATGTACATTTTGTTAAGTTGTGCTAAGCAGACGACTTTAATTTAACCACTTTAAGCGTATATTACCGTTTGTGTTTTTTGTGCAATTTATTTAATTTCCGTCGCTTCAAGATCATATCATATAGTGCATCCAGACCTTCTTGCAGTCCTTCGCCTGTTATAGCACAAGCCGGCTGAATGTACCAGCCCTTTAGCTGATTTTGGTCTAGTGTAACCTGCGATGTGGAGGATTGCGAGGATGATGTTTGTGGTATTGTCGATGTTATTGCTTCTAAACTTGGTGCTTGATTTCCATATGATTTATCATTATCGAGCTCTGGAGATTTCAATTGATTTATATAACTTTCGTTTCTTTTGTCTGTGAATGACCATTTTGATATATTCGACATTGGATGAAGCAGTTCATGCAGTCCCAAGAGTTTCTCCAGTTCCTTAGGGCAGCAGGCATTTGGTAGATCTTGTTTGTTTGCTAAGATGAGCACTGGAACACCCTGAAATACCAATTAACGGGATTTGAATAGCGTATATACCAATAAGAGACCTACATACATGAATATATTAGGTTTTTAATGTACAAGTGTTTACTGCACATAAAAGTACTGTACTCATTTTTATACCCTTCGAACTTCGTTCAAAAAGTATTTAATAACTGTTGAAATATATGTATAATAATAGGCAGAAAGCGAAGATACTCGGCAACACTGTTGCTCTCCCTACGATCACTAAGCATCTAACATATAGAGTACTCAAACAGCGAAAAGTAGCGGTCGAGTGGTTTTGGTTTATTATGACCCCCCGGCGAAGTGTTATATGAAGTGTTATATGAGTGAGCGTTCAGCTCTCTTTGGTGAGCAATCCAGAAACAGCAAAAGCGGCATCAAGTCAGTCGCACAACGACAGCGAAACGATGAGCATGGGCATATTTCTTTGCGCTAGCCATCGTGTCGATGTATGTGTGCTATATATGCACAAGCTCATATATGAATGTATGCGTTGATTGTGATGTTTGGCAATAGGCAAATGCTTCGGCCAGCGCGCTGGCAGCCTGAAGTCAATTTTGTGTTTCGGCGTCGAGAGCCTAGAGACAGACACAGTGGCCAAAAATGGTTATCTTGCAGCGAAAATTTTAAAACTTTTGAAAACATGTGGCTTGTTCTATGAGGATAATTTTATTTAGTAATTACATATTTATGTATTCCGAATTTTTATTTTAATTCATAAATTTTGTCAATATAAGTAAACTCATAAACTCATATACCAAAAAAATTATAATTGTCACAACTTTTTTTATATTATAATTTTGCTCTACAAAATATAATATAATTATGAATTTTCAACCCATCTTCACAAAAATTAAACACAAATACACATGTTTTCTGATGCTAAAATTATTGCAGCCAAATAACCATTTTGGCTCACTGTAATTCGGTCTCTTAGCTCTCGATGACAAAGACAAAAACAAACACACAGTTGATTTCACACTGGCCAGGCCCGTAGCGAAAAGTGTGCAGGGTGTGCGGCACAGAAAGACCCTCAACAGTCAGGGGCTCACGGTTACCAAACATAAAAATGTTATTAATGCGGATATATTTGTACAATTTAATTCCTTTGGTAAACACAAATATATTTATTATTTAAAGTAATTTAAGTAGGAGTCCCTGATAAGTATTGCACAGGAGCCCGTGAAACCCTCACTACGGCCCTGTGCCTCAGTCTCTATGCTCTCGACGCCGAAACACAAAATTGACTTCAGGCTGCCAGCGCGCTGGCCGAAGCATTTGCCTTTTGCCAAACTTCAGAAGCAACATACATTCATATACGAGCTTCTGCATACATAGCACACATACATCGACACGATGGCTAGCGCAAAGAAATATGCCCATACTCATCGTTTCGCTGTCGTTGTGCGACTGACTTGATGCCGCTGTTTGCTGTTTCTGGATTATTTACCAAAGAGAGCTGAACGCTCACTCATATAACACTTCGTATAACACTTCGCCGGGGGGTCATAATAAACCAAATCCACTCGACCGCTACTTTTCGCTGTTTGAGTACTCTATATGTTCGATGCTTAGTGGTAATACCACTAAGCATTTAAAATATAGAGTACTCAAACAGCGAAAAGTAGCGGTCGAGTGGTTTTGGTGGATTATGACCCCCGGCGAAGTGTTATACGAAGTGTTATATGAGTGAGCATTCCAGTTCTCTTTGGTGAGCAATCCAGAAACAGCAAACAGCGGCATGAAGTCAGTCGCACAACGACAGCGGAACGATAAGCATGCGCGTACTTCTTTGCGCTGTGCGATCGTTTCCATGTGTGCGTGTATGTATGCACGGCCCGCGTATGAATGTATGCGTTGCTACTGAAGTTTGGCAATAGGCAAATGCTTCGGCCAGCGCGCTGGCAGCCTGAAGTCAATTTTGTGTTTCAGCGTCGAGAGCCTAGAGACTGAGGCACAGGGCCGTAGTGAGGGTTTTACGGGCTCCTGTGCAATACTTATCAGGGACTCCTACTTAAATTACATTAATTAATAAATATATTTGTGTTTACCAAAGGAATTAAATTGTACAAATATATCCGCATCAATAACATTTTTATGTTTGGTATCCGTGAGCCCCTGACTGTTGAGAGCCCTTGTTGTACCACACACCCTGCACACTTTTAGCTACGGGCCTGGCCAGCGTGAAATCAACTGTGTTTGTTTTTATCTTTGTCATTGAGAGCTAAGAGCCCGAATTACAGTGAACCAAAATGGTTATTTGGCGGCAATATTTTAGCATCATTTATGTTTAATTTTTGAGAACATGGATTGAAAATTCATAATTATATTATATTTTGTAGAGCAAAATTATAATATAAAAAAAAGTTGTGACAATTATAATTTTTTTTGTATATGAGTTTATGAGTTTACCAATATTGACAAAATTTATGAATTAAAATAAAAAATTCGGAATACATAAATATGTAATTACTAAATAAAATTATCCTCATAGAACAAGTCACATGTTTTCAAAAGTTTTAAAATTTTCGCTGCAAGATAACCATTTTTGTCCACTGTGTCTGTCTCTAGGCTCTCGACGCCGAAACACAAAATTGACTTCAGGCTGCCAGCGCGCTGGCCGAAGCATTTGCCTATTGCCAAACTTCACTAGCAACGCATACATTCATACGCGGGCCGTGCATACATACACGCACACATGGAAACGATCGCACAGCGCAAAGAAGTACGCGCATGCTTATCGTTCCGCTGTCGTTGTGCGACTGACTTCATGCCGCTGTTTGCTGTTTCTGGATTGCTCACCAAAGAAAACTGAAATGCTCACTCATATAACACTACGTATAACACTTCGACGGGGGGTCATAATCCACCAAAACCACTCGACCGCTACTTTTCGCTGATTGAGTACTCTATATGTTAGATGCTTAGTGGTAATAGGTAGAAGGCGGAGATACACAACACTGTTGCTTTCGTTTACTTTGCAACATTGAAATGAATGAGCACACTACCTGTACAACATTCTATTAGCTTAATTAACAGCTGTACTCAAAAAACTTACTCATTCAATCAGTACTCTAGTAGAAATCAGTAGCACATTTAAAATATACCTGATTATCTGGACATTTTGCTGTACGCATCAACTCCATCTTTGCCTCTTCCATGCGCTCTGTGTCAACGGAATCGACTACGAAAAGAATGCCATCTGTGCAACTAAAATACAAGATAAATCAACCAAAATATATATGTTTATATATTAAACTAATGGGTTTATTAATAGGTACACTATTCAAATGGAGGTACAAAATTACCAGTGTTATTCTCGGTTTTCGAAGAAAAAAACCAGTAAGAAAAGCCACAGTCACGCAGCACTCGACAGTGGGATACCCTTTGACCTATTTTTCCGTGTAGTTTAATTTGCTAAATTAAATACACATATATATGCATATGCTTTACAATTATTCCCGATAGATGGTGCTCGCGCTCCGCGCCCACTTTGTGTTCTCGCCTCTCTTGTTAGCTGATAGAAGCATTTGGTTTTATGCTAATGCTTTCTTAAATAACTTCTGTGATTATTGTACGATCGGATTGCAATTTGGAAAATACGTATAAAATTCATTAAGCTTAGTATATGTTAGTCAGAAAATTATAGCTTTTATACAGCGCTTACAAATTGAGTCCAAAAATTAAATTATTGATTTACGGGGGCGGTGAGCGTGGCAGCTAACATTTGAAATAAACTTGATCAGCTTCCTACCAAATTTGGTAACTCTAGCTTTTATAATAGCTGAGATCTGTGCGTTCACACAGACAGACAGACAGATAGACAGACATGGCTCAATCGATTCGGCTTGTTATCCCGAGCAAGAATATATATACTTTATGAGGTCTCACACGCCTCCTTCTGCCTGTTACATGCATTTGCACAAAGTTAGTACACCCTTTTTTGACCATTTTCAATGGTCGAAGGGTATAATCAATGGTAAGTGTCAGTGTTGCTCCATGCCAAAGTTTACCTATTAATATAGCCATGGGTGTATAAAGACGCTGTTCATACCGAGTGTAACTTCGCCAGAGGGGTCGCAGCTTTTCTTGTCCCCCCACATCCCAGACGAGAAAATGCACACCCTTCGCATTGCCAATGGTGCCATGAACCTGGATTCAAGAGAGAAAGATCAATAAACATTTTGGTTATACAATATATATTGTAAGCTATATATGATATGTAGATCAACCCACCTTTTCACAATTGAAACCAATTGTGGGTACTGTATTTAAATACTGGTCGAACTTTAGTCTGTAAAGAGCTGTTGTTTTCCCAGCAGAATCTAGGCCAAGCATTACTACGTGTAGAGTTCCCTTTAATTTGAAAATACATACACATTTTGGTTATGCATGTCTGTATACATGGATAGTTAGTAGAGACTACCTGTGACGGAAGCGCATCCAACAAATTTCCATTTTTTACCATTGTTGCACCCATTTTCTGCCTATTTTGAAGAAATTCCTCTATTTTGTACCTACATTTTGTGTTTTTCTACAGATGTGTTTAGTGTGATTGTAATCGTAATCATCGACACATCGCATTAGCAATGTTGAAACAAATAATCGATAAACTGATACGATAGATACGTAAACTTATCGGCGCGATTTAAAATATCGAATTATTCACTAAGGCAGACAACGTGACTAAATCTTCATTTTATTAAAGCTTATGTACAATAAGGTCTATTGAAAAATTAAATATAAAAATACATAAAATATAAATATATATATAATATTAAGGAATAAGAATAAGATGTGGCGCTAATAACTGGATCCATAAGAACTATAAAAACAAACATTAATTTAAAAATCACAAACAAATATGTACGTTATTGATCTAACAAGAGTAAATGATTTAAAACCAAATATAGATTTCTCTATTTATTGTGTTATTATACTGTGTTTAAAATTTTGCAGAAAATACTTGAATTACTGTTTCAGTGTGCGGTATTTGTATTCTTCTCTACACACACACATATGATAAATGGAGCTCGGATATATGTACAAACATATGTACATATGCATATACAAGCATTCGTGTGTGCCAGTGTTTCTAAATAAAACTATGTTCGAATGAAATTTTACATGTGTATTTGTTCATCTAGTTTATGGTTATGTGTATAAAATTCATTTCAGACCGCGGTGATATAGTAAATAAATAGAATGTGGACAGTGTGGATGTTATCTCTAATTGTACCGTGTACATAGATACACTTATGTATATACATCACATATACATATTTATATGTACATATATATATTCTAAATTTGAGGCAATTTTTAGTCCGGAGTGTCTGTTTTAATTCTATTGATATTTTATTCAAGATTGGCTCTCTTATTTAAATTCGATTGAAAATTATAATAATACAATATAATTAAATTAATAAAAAAAACCACTGGTAAGTAACTGCAAATTTGTACCTATTTTTTTTAAATATATTTAGTTTTATATGATGTGAAATTAGAATTTAAAATTCACATTTCTGTGTCTTTCTCCGTCAATTTATGTAATACGAAATAACTTCAAAAAACATTAAAAAATAGGAACTCAATAAATATGTTTTTATGCCCTATACATACATATATGTGCATATATGTATGATCATATGTGTACTTATACATATGCATACTTATTCATGAACTTAAAATTGGATGCTCTCGTTTTGTGTTGCACCGTATTGTCGTAATCACAATATTCTGAATATTTTTAATAGCATATGTACCAGTTGTTAGCCGGATTCAACAGGTGATAATGTAGTTTTTTCAAATCTATATGTATGTATGTGTATGTGTCAATATTTATTTCCTGTTAAAAATCGATGTATTATATCTTTCTATCTATCCCCAACATGAGGAAAAAATTGTTAGGGGGTTTTTAATTGATTTTATTTAATTGATTTGATTTCCAATTTAAAACTGTTATTGTTATATTTATTATTATTATATAATTTGATATATAGACAACTTAAGAATTTAATTTGTTTTTTTAGATAATAACTCGAGATTTATCATCATATAAAATGGATTCCGAACCTTCGGTAGGTGTACAAATTTATTTACCATATGCACTAAATATAAACAAAGCGCCAATTTGAGTCAAATCTAACATGAGAATATTTATATTTATATCTTTATTTATTGCTGCACGCCTTAAAAAATAAAATAATTACAATAATAAAAAACAATCACAATAATTGCTTGATTAACACTTTTCATAGCTCTGCGAATTCAAAGTAGAATAGTGTATTTGTAATGTATTAAATATAAACTTGTTAACGTTTATTGTTATTGTTATTGTTATTTAATTATGAATGGAGAAATTGTACATAGATACATACATTCTTTCATTCTTGTAGTAATTTTCTTACTCAGCTTTACAGTGCTGCAAATATATCGCGTTACATTTATGAACTACGATACCACATAACCATATAGCTTTCGTGATTTGAGTTTGATTTGATTTTCGTTTGTGCAATTGAACTCAGTAAATTAGTTAAGGCACTCGCCTCTTGCATAGGTTTAAGTTTAACTAATAGAATATTAAATAATATATAGCTCTGCTAAAGCTAAGAATTGCTTGCAAAGTAAACTCTTAAACTGATTTGAATAAAAGAGTATATCAACAAAAGTATAAACAAAAGCAATGCATTTTATTCTTAATTAAAGTCGGTTGCATCTGCTTTTATATTAATTTATGGTATGCACATTTTCTGATGATGAAGCAGATAAACGCTTAAGGCATATTAAAGACACTCTCTTCAAATGTTTCTAATGTTTGTTTTTTGAACATTTTATGGTTTTGAATTTGTTTTGTTTTTAACACAAAGTCTAAACCAATTGAATCGGAAAATGCACAAACCACTGAAAATCTAAAGGAAAATATGCCAACTGTAAATGTTAACGAAGATAAGGAGAAGAATAATGAAAAACTGGCAGAAGCAGCAGCTGTTGTTGAGAAAGTTACGGTCAAAACTGAGAAAGAGAGTGAAAAGCCTGAGACAGCCAGCGAAGCACAGACAATAACAACAACAACAATTGTTGCTACTAAAACTGAAAATGATGGCAAAAATTCGGAAGTTCAAACAACAACAACCGTTGTCACCACGAAAACGATAGAAGATGGAGAAGGAGAAACTGTGGAAACAAAAAAAAACGAAACTGTTGTAGACACGGAAACGAAAGAAGAAGTGTTACAGGAGGAGAAAGCGCTTGTTGAAAGCACTATAATTGAAACCGCTGATTCTAAATTAGAATCCGAGGAGAGTGAAGAAGAAGATGATGAAGAGGAGGAGCTGAAGGAAAAGGAGAATGATGTTGAAAACGAAGAAAAGGAGCAGCAGGAAGCGAAGAATAAGGAGGAAGTGAAGAAAAAGGAGGAAGTGAAGGAAGGGGAGTTGGTAGTTGAGGAAGCGCAGCAAAAACTGAAGGTTACTACAAGGACAGATGTATTTACATACAGTACGTTAAGAAACCCTTTACACATGTGTACATAACATTAACACGTACATACATTGTAAAGAGTTACTTGACTCACTGTACAGATACTTACTATTTTAATTTGAAAAGTTAACTTTAAACCACGACTTGGAAATGTGAACCACACACAGTATTATTATTATTATTATTTGATAATGGAATATATATACCGCGATCTAACAGATCTATTGTTCTCCTGTTGAGCTTTTAACTCTATTATAAGTCCATTTCAACAATTTAAGCATTTTTCTTGGCGTGATTGTGGTGAACAAGAGTTTTGTTAGACGCTTTATGGAATCAAATACAATGGATGGTGTTTTCCATTCCATCCATTGTATTTGTATAAGGTTTCAAAAATTATGGAGTGCTTGTCAGTTAGCAATCAAAAGAGCAGGATTTAAGAATAATTAAAAGGATATCGATAAATTAAACAAATCTATTAAAAGATGTGTGTTTGTCAAATTGAGAGGGTTGCCAGATCTCCATACTCTTGTCTTTACTGTTTCCAGCAGTGTGTACGAGGGGTGTTCAAAAAGTATCGCGAATTGTGAATTTTCGCGGTTTACGTATAATCGAATTTCGATTTGTTATGTTGGTACACTCTTCCCGAACATCTGTACCAAGTTTAGCCTTTTTTGTTTGGTTGTGAGAGGCGGAAAGGTTATAAGTGTTTTGCGTGCTCGTCGATTTTTGCTTTTTTCGGTCTTGGCTCACATGGGCTCTTCCATTGGGACAATTCGGCTTAAATCTGGGTCATTGAAGAGCTCGTCACCGATGCTCATGAGACGGTTCTTTTGGTCAAAATTTAGCAATTTTGGAAAATAAACACGCCTCATGCCTAAAACGATAGAAATAATTTCATGGCACGGGCCAAGCGATATACAGACATCCTCAGCAACTTTTCTAATAGTGATTCGACGATTTTCCAAAACAATTTTCTTCACTGCTTGAACGTTTTCATCAATTGTTGGCGTGCTTGGGCGTCCAGAGCGAGGCTCGTCATCGGCATCTTCTCGGCCATCTTGGAAGAGTTTGTACCACTTGTAAATATTAATATTACTCAGAACAGAACACATAGGGTGACTATGCCACTGTCAAAATTTCAAGTGTTTCGGAGCAATTTATTTTATTTTTTTTTATGCAAATCCATATTTTTCGATAGCAAAAAATCGCAGAGCACGCAAAACACTAATATCTTTTACGCCTCTCAGAACCAAAAAAAAACTTGGTACAGCTGTTCGGGAAGAGTGTACCAACATAACAAAAAAATTCGATTATAAGCCGTGAAAATTCAAAATTCGCGATACTTTTTGAACACACCTCGTATGCAACCATACAGTGTATACATATGCATTTTTTATCAGGCAAGCTATGTCCTTTTGTGTGGTTTAGCCTAGAATCGATCAAGTCCATTTGTCCGAAGATCTGTTAAATTCACTTATAGATGCGAGAACCAGTCCATTTATAGAATTAAGATTATTTGTTTTACAAATTGATTAACAATGCAGAATTAGTACTTATGTTTCTACTCACAGGTTTAGCAACACTAACGGAATAATAAATCACCAAATAATCAATTAATTTCACGAAATTTAGAAAGTTTAGTAACAACACAGGGATCAAAGGTTAAACACGTCCAATCACTAAGAAAAATCGATTTTTGTTGAGTGTATATAAGTATCAGTTGTAGAGACACTGATCTATGGTGTATACATATATATATATATATAATTATACACTTTCATTTAAATCTTTAAATGAGATTCTACAACCTTCAACTACAGTTGTTAAATCTAAACAATGTAATGAAATGTTGTACTATATATAACTAGCACTAGAATAATCAGTAATCAAGACAGAAAGGTTTTAAGCTTATGGGCAGCTAAAGGTTAACAGTCTTGAAAAGGGCTTTTCCTTTTATACTGTACTTATTTTATCAATATCGCATTGTTATATACATTGAATATAAATAGGCAGTTTTAAATGAATAGATTTCCTTAAGTACACATAAATTCAGGAAGTTGTTGCAAATGTTTATATTTACAATATTAAGTAAGGGCTCATCCAAGTCTCAAGCGCGTCCAACTGTAGCTCTCTTTGCATGTATATTTACTTAGGTTGAAAATGTTGAACCAATCGAAAGCAAACCCGAAGCTGCTGCAAGTCAAAAGGAGAACGATGTGCCGTTGGTGAAAAAAGCTGCTAATGTAAGTGTAAATTTAAAAGATGTTTCTTACATGAATACATCCTATGTGTACTCGTATAATAAATACAAAAAGAGAGACAGGCGGAGAGGGACAGCCGGAGACAGACAGACAGATAGACATACAGATATAAAGATAGATAAATACATAGATAGAAAGAAAGTTAGATAGACAGACAGATAGAAAGCCGGACAGACAGACAGGCAGAGAGAAAGATAGATAGACAGACAAACAGATAGAAAGTCGGACAGACAGACAGGCAGAGAGAAAGATAGATAGACAGACAAACAGACAGATAGATAGATAGACATACAGCTATAAAGATAGATAGAAAGATAGATTGATAGATAGACAGACAGACAAACAAAGAGACAGACAGACAGCCAAACAGACGGATACACAGAGAGATAGATAGATAGAAAGATATATATATGGATAGAAAGACAGACGGACAGACAGATAGACTGCAGACAGACAGACAGTCAGAGACTTAGATACATAGATAGACAGACAGAAGGAAGGACAGACAGCAGAGACAGACATGCCTGGTAATTTCTTAGTTTAAATATTCAACACTACTAAAGAAGAAGCTGTTTATTACTTTTTCTACCCCTGCAGAGGTTTTATCAAATCTCTGACGCTATAAAAAGTATACATTTTGAATCAGCATCCTCAAATATCTAGCCATGTCTGTATGTCCGTCTGACTGTCTGTTGAAACGCAAAATACAGGGTGTCATAGTTATGCAATTATCTTAAAGATATATAATATATATAAATAACATATATATAATAACTAGCAGATAAGTATAACTTTGGCATGCCGAAGGTAGATTCTCTAACTTTTTTGTTTATCACTGTTGACGTCTTTATAAATTCTTGTTTTTAGCTCGATATCAATAACCAAATAGAGAACATAATATCTGACATTGATATCAGTATAAGGGCCCAAGAGAAAATTACGCAATTGAAAGAAGAGGAGCTACAGCTTATATATAAACAAAAAGAGCTGGCTAATCAGATACAAAAACAACAGTTTTTAGCCCAAAAGCTCTTGGCCGAAAACCAGCGGAAGGAACAGGAGCTAAGGGAGCAGGAATTCCTAAAGCACAATCAGTATAGAGAGGAGTACTTGCCATCAAAGGCAACGCAACAAGATATATATGAACCACAGGTAGGTATTAAAGGTATTGTTGATGAACTTTGATAAGGTATTACAAATTAGTATACAGGATACAGTATACATATATTAAAGTTGACTTTACACTCTATAGAGTATTACACACATACATATACTCTATAGACTATGTATTACACATACATAGATTTCAAAACTTTTGTTACTTGGCTTTTTTATTTATGTATCTCTGTATAGAAAATATATTAAATACGCGAGTTCATTCGTTCTCAACTCTATAATTAGCATTAAAAAGAGAGAGCGCATCGTCAGTATATATGTATATATATATGTATGTATGTGTATATATAATAAGACAATACATATATCTACACAGAATTTGTGAAGAACTATTAAGAAAAAGATTTCGATTTTATTTATACGAGCAGCTGGTATTGAAATTAGCGCCAATTTAATAATTTGGGAAAAGTATTTTGAAATATATATAATATATATACACACAGAAACGCGAGAGAGAGAGCCCTACGTATATATAGTATCAATTGGTGACTAACAATAGAAATAAATCAAATATTAAATGGGCGTTAGGTACGACTCGGTAAATAATATTAAATGTATCGATAGGAATCGTGGGTATCGACCAAGCGATTGTAATGATGCCAATAAAAAACAAATTCTTCTCGAACTGAGTTCGAAATTCTGGCAGAAAAAATATGTACGTAGAAAAATGTATATAACGACATGTTTTTGTCATGGATATATACAAATTATTAGCAAGAAATTAAAATCAATGTATGTGCGTAATTGATATGTATATTAGGAATCATCAAACGTGTCGAGGACAGTTGATTTGCGCAAAATATTTACTCCAGCTACCGATGCTGTCGAAATATTGCCGAAAAACCGTAAGTATAACCCATTGTCAATTTATAAAAAAAGGTGATACGTAAAATTCAAGCGACTTTCCCAAAAATTATCAGCAAAAAGAATTGCTTACGCATTAAAAATTGCATATATATAATCTTTTTCATATCATCAAAGCGCACACATCAATAATCCGCAAGTGCATTGAGGGTAAATATATAGATTACGTATCGCCTTTTTGGAGTGAAAATCAGTTTTGGTTTGAATTGACTTTATTTTCCGATTTCGATTTGTACAAAATAGGAAAACTATATGCTTCATCGGCATTTTATTCACCCACTCTGCATCCCACTGTGGAGGACCAGGTCGAGCTAGCCCGCCGAATTTCACACTCATTGAGCGACATTAGCAATCAAACCTCAAAGGGTCAGTCAATGTATGTGAATCGCAAGAAGCGATCGGTCAAATGGGTCCACGAAGGTTGTGGCCAAGGTAACAGACTTTTTCACATGTCCCAGAGAGTACATATCTTGTTTACAGAATACACACACACATTTCAATCAGTGGTGACACTATAGATAGATAGACTGATAAATATATATATATATATATATATATAAGTATATGATGTAAAGTTTATGATAATTATATTTTCATGCCCTGTTCTACAAGGTGCGTTCAGTAAACAGGACTTAAAAAAAAAGACAGAACAAATGTTTTTATCGGCAAAATGAAAAAATTTTATTCAAAATAGTCTTCTGCTTTAAAATCAGTTTTTTGCACGGTCGAACAAGTGTTTGGCCGCCAGTATGCCGGTGCAAGGCTTTGAATGGCCTCAAAGTCTGTATAACGCTTTCCTACCGCATTAACGTTTTGGCCAGGTGGAACAAATTCTTTGTGAAATCATAAAAAGAAATCAGCATTGTCTTCACTTTTGACTTCTCCAGGCACGATTTTTTTGGCCGACATGTTCATCGTCATTTATGTCCTCACGACCACTTTGAAAACGTTGAACCACTCCTGCACTCTGCTACGGGATAGGCAATCACCGCCATAAGTTTGTTTCATCAATTGAAACGTTTCGGTAAAAGTTTTTCCATTTTAATGTTGCCTCTTTGTTTGAAGCTCATTTTCGCACGGATGACAAAAACATACTGACACTTAAAACGAAATTATTGCACTTCCAATAGATGAAATGTTATGAAATTTTTACTGGATGTCGATAAAGGATAGCAGATTCTAACGCACTACATCGACATATAGAGTGCGCTAGATTCAAAAATTCCTGTTTACTTTAGAAAGCACCTTGTAGTATATGCCTTTAAATTCATTTTAACTGGAAAATACGTTTAATATAAGATTTATAAGATTCATTCAGTTCACAATTATAATTTTTATTATTTTTATACCCTTCGACCATTGAAAATGGTGAAAAAAAAGTATACTAACTTTGTACAAATGTATGTAACAGGCAGAAGGAGGCGTGGGAGACCCCATAAAGTATATGTATTCTTGTTCAAGATCACAAGCCGAGTCGATTGAGTCATGTCTGTCTGTCTGTGTGAACGCACAGATCTCAAGTATTATAAAAGCTAGAGTTACCAAATTTGGAAGACTCCTGTGTACTATAAGCAGATCAAGTTTATTTCCCCCGTAAATCAAAAATTAAATTTTTTAATTCAATTTGTAAGCGCTGTATAAAAGCTACAACTTTCTGACTTTAACATATACTAAGCTGAATGAATTATCTACGTTTTCTCCAAATTGTAATCCAATCGGACAATAATCACAGAAGTTATTTAAAAATGAAAAAGCATAAAATATAATTATTAAATAAAATTATCCTCATAGAACAAGCCACATGTTTTCAAAAGTTTTAAAATGTTCGCTGCAAGATAACCATTTTTGGCCACTGTGTTTGTCTCTAGGCTCTCGACGCCGAAACACAAAATAGACTGCAGGCTGCCAGCGCGCTGGCCGAAGCATTTGCCTATTGCCAAACTTCACACGCAACGCATACATTCATATACGATCTTGTGCATATATAGCACACATACATCGAAACGATGGCTAGCGCAAAGAAATATGCCCATGCTCATCATTTCGCTGTCGCGTGTGCGACTGACTTAATGCCGCTTCTTACTGTTTCTGGATTGCTCACCAAAGAGAGAACAGAACGCTCACTCGTGAAACATTTCGGGCCGGGGGGTCATAATAAACGGAAGACCACTCGGCCGCTACTTTTCGCTGTTTGAGTACTCTATATGTTCGATGCTTAGTGATACTACATAAACTAGCGTTGTTATACGCTTTTAACGATTGATGATGAGCCATTTTTACATTTTATCTTATCGATTATATTGCTGCAGATTTCATTTATCGTTTCCATGTGAGCGTGTATGCAAGCACGGTCCGCATATAAATGTATGAGTTGTTTGTAAAGTTTGACAACAGGCAAATGCTTCGGCCACCATGCTGGCAACCTGAAATCAATTTTGTGTTTCGGCGTCGAGAGCCTAGAGAATAATTATTCTTCATTACTGCAACTCTGGCTCAACAATAGGTGCCTGGCAGCGTTGCCACCCTTATCATCACGCTGCCATCATCTCCATTGTTTACATGTATATTATTTTTTAATGCTATACAGTTCAATTTTGATCAACACAATAATTATTAACCCCAAATGATATCTTGAAATTTGATTGCAATCGGATAATAGCATAAAACTTATTTAAGAATTAATTTAAATGTAGCAATTTCAAATCCGCTGTTGCCGACTGCTGTGGTCCAGTGCGTTGAGTAACCGTGCTCACTAGATCTCACGCTCTCCTGGGTCATATCCGGTTGCGGGTTCGAGTCCCTCCTTGGGTATGGTTGTCTCACACTCTTGTTTGTCCCCACGAAAACTGCAATATATTGTAAAATACACAGATATAACAAAGAAATATAATAAAACTATATAGGGATAAGGAGATGATATAATTAAAGCCGCTGCCTGAAAGTATGCAACACAAAATCCGCAAAAGAAGGGTAGCGGGTATATCACGGTCGGCCGTGCTAAATATGTGAACAATTTGATTAAAACTTGTTTCTACTGTAAATCCATAAAAGAATTGGTCGAAATTGTGCATGTGTTGAAATATCAATGAATCACATTGGCAAATTTGAAGGGTGTTATTACTATTAAAGCCTTATTTATTTTAGTCTTCTCCTATTTTATAAATTTGAAAATATTTAATATATTAATATGATGCATTAAACGTTAGTGGCGTAGACAATATGATATGCACAACATACGCTGTAAGAGACCCTTAACTCATTCAAATCGCAATAACACACTAATAGAAATAACAATTTCCAATAGAAAAATCGAATTAAGGTAATTCGAAAAGGAATCTAATCTAAGTAATCTAATATATATTATAAGTATATGATTTTTTAAGAGCTATAGGCAAGTTTTTAAAAAATAGACACACAAAATTGAGTGAAATGTATGAAATGTTTATTTGAATCGATAGTACGGTCCATATAATTGAATGTTTAATGAATTTTTCATGCAAATGTTGAGCGTGACTGCTCCATCCGCTTCCCATTTCTAATTTTGGCATACTCTTTCCAACATTTTGGTATCTCGGTATCCCACGAATAAATGCTTCAATCTTGTCCTCCAATGCGTCAATTGAAGCGGGCTTGTCTCTATAGACATTCGATTCTACATAGCCCTACAACAAAATAGTGCGAAATTTAGTCACAATTGCACGAATAGCCGCTTCAGTAGTTCGATAAAACTGACCACAAAATAAAAGAAGAAGCGCGCGATGAACTTTCTTAACCGAGCACGCGTTCTGAGACACCGTATTTCTTATATACGAGTATATATTCAGAACGAGGCATATTAATTTATTTAATAAAGAATTATATTAAACGTATAATAATATTAATAATATTACATCATTCAAAAAATTAAGAGTTCTTCTAGAGTTGACACTTTGTTTGTCAATTCACAAAAGTTAAATTAATGAACACAAATATTATTTAAACAGGAGAAAATGATGAAATAGATTCGCAGGCTTTATGTGAAGAAAATGCCGAAGAAAGCCTGTCTAAGGAACTAACAAAACTGGATAAATTGCCGCTAAAGCTTATCATGAATCCACATGGACAAATGCGTGACTATAACTCATTGAAAGAATCAATAAACATTAAAACTGGCCTACTATCACCTGAAAATTGCGCTGAGGTAATAACCGCACTGCAACTGCATAAGGGCCGAGGTAATTATATATTCTATATACTCGCCGGAGCCCCCCACTTGAGACAGAACTAGCTCTCAGAGAGTAGGAACCCTTAAGCATTTTGTATACATAATTTGTTGATTCGTTTGAAACATTTAGTCGTAATTGAGAGTCAAGAATAACACGTTCTAACACGATCGCACAGCGCAAAAAAGTACGCGCATGCTTATCGTTCCGCTGTCGTGGTGCTACTGAAGCAGTTTTGATGATATGAGCTGTTTGTACTGAGGGCCGAACAGGTAGCCACCCCAACCGAACGTTGAACTTCCCCAGCCGAGAGTTCAGTCGAAGTCTTTATTCTCAATGCTTCGGGCTCTGGGGTGGCTGGATCGGAAAACCAGCCGGCAGCAACTTCAACCACTGTTTGAGGTCTCTGTGTTCATTGCTTAGTGATTGAATTATATAACAAACTAAAGGAAACGAAGATAAAAGACCAATGAACTAAAATCAGGGATTTAATTCGTTAGTTCAGTTTGTAGATTAGTTTAAATGAATTTAGTCTGAACTAAACGGTAGAACTCTAATATGTACGTATTTGCGACCTGTCAGCGAAGGCGGTATAAATCGAAAAAAAAATACTTTTCAGTTTAAAATGTTGTTGAAGTAAAACTTAATAATTCCATAAAGAAAATGGACTTTTTTCTCATAGTGCAATGTAAGGCCAAAACCGCTTAAATTTAGGAATTATAACGAAATAGCAAAACAAGTTTAGCTTTTGTTAAATAAGCTCAGTCTGTAGGCAGCTCAAAATAAAAGGTCGGGTATATTACACGATGTTTTCAAGATAAAAAAGTATTCCGCTCAATGAGTGCAGCTCTTTCCGAATTTCGAGGCTAAAAAGGAGCAATTAATATACCAATTGGTGGTAGCATAAATAAACATAAACTCTAAGTATTTTCTGTTTCCAAAACTGAAAAGGCGGCGCTGTGGAATGAGATTTCAATGAAATGAGGAAGTCATCGCTGAGAATAAGTTGAATTTTGAAGCGTTTTTGATTGCTACTATAAGAAAAACGAATCGAGATGTTAGAAACCCGTTATAATATATCGTGTGTATCGCCCTCGAAGGCATGCATTGACTTTACTTACTTAATTTGCAATCCCATTAGAAAGTCGTGAATTAAATTAACTTATTTAATTTGCAGTCCCTAGACTTTTTAGGCCATATACAGGGTCCGCCATCTAACATTTTTTTTTTTTTGAACTAGTGGTTATTTTGAGTGTGGTAACACTGATGTTACATCTGATTTGACAGAAAGTTAGTTTTATCCTTCCGCTGAACGAAAATGGTTCTGTATACGATTGAGGAACGCGTTAAATTATAATTATGGTAATGTTGCAGAATGTGTGCGAAAATTACGCACGGAAATGAACCGTAACAAAACACCATCTGCTCCGTATGTGCACTTTCTTTTGAAAAAATTGAGAGAAACTGGCACAATTATTGATAAACCAACGCGTGAGAAACCAAAAAAAGTGAGTACTGCCGGTAATATCGCTGCTGTGGCCGAGAGCGTGCGTGAGGCGAAAATACGGCAGGAGCCGCCGTTACGGTCAATGGCGAACGCTACCGCGCCATGTTAATGGATTGGTTCTTCCCGGAAATCGAAGAGGAGGACTTGGACAACATTTGGTTCAGCCAGACGGCGCTCTGTGCCACACGGCCAACGTTAGGATCGATCTTGTGCGCACTGTTTAAAAAAAAAAAAGTTACGTGGTGGACCCTGTAGTAGACAATTTTTCAATGTCGACAGCTGCAGCTTAATAAACTTCACTTTTAGTTAAATTCTGAACTGGATTATACTTTATTTGTTTATGGATATGAATCATCATTAAAACTTATTAATTAACAAATCTTTATTTTACTCAAAATGATGTCAATTGCTTTGCCTATGCTTCTGCCTGCGCGCCTGTTACTCGGTTGCCTAATGCAATACTACCAACAACAACAACGAAAAGGGGCTGAGCTCTTTGCTAAACGTCGCAGAAAAGCCGATAATTGGGTAGTCGATGAAACAAATGCCGGAACTCACAGCCCGTCCGGTTTTTCAGATTACCAACCTTATAAACCCAAGCCGGCCAACTCACCAAATCTATTACCAGCCTACTCAGATGCGGGCAAACATCGCGTACAATTGAACATCCATCAGGAAAATCTCATTGAGAAATATGCCAAGCCAGGTATACAGGTGGTGAAATCGCCGTGGGAAGCAGCATTGCAAACGGGATCAGCGAGCTCAGCATTTGTCAATGATAATAAATATGGAAATCAAACGCCAATTGCTGAAACAGCTTGGCCTTTACATTTGGAGCGCAGTGTTACGGATTATGCTGAATCTAGATCTGTGCAGTCGGAGAATACTTATGGCATCTCCTCGCCTGTATTGAACATCGCAGCTCAGGACATATTTAAAAATGTTAGTTTTTAAATTGATGTTACAGCTCTTATACTTATTCTCTCTCTTGATGTGTTTGGTTTCCATTTTTTAGGATCAGTTCATCAATCCTCAGAGAGAGCTAGCCTATAAGCCAAGCGTGGCCCAAGGATGGGGAGGTCGCAATGTTGAATTACCAAGAGGTAACTACAAAATATCATTTGTCAATTAATAGTCAATGCGCATCGTTCTATACGACTCTGAAATAAGATATATGTAACTGCTTAATTTAAATTTGACAGTAGTTATCTAATATATATGGACTCCTTTTTATATACGATTAAATTCTATATTCTTTGTCATGCCTCTTATTGTTCACCGCTGGAAATAAGTTTTTTAAAGCTAGATGTTAAAGCCCTGTCTGCAGATGAACTCAAATTGCTTGCATACAATTACATTATTCCGGTACAGTGTAACCGTGTAACCGTTTTAACACACTTGTAACTGTTTCAGCACACTTAGCTTTGCCAAAATTTAAGTCATTTTTTTTAAACGGTTTGAAAGATGAAAACTAGTTTATATAAAACTACTCTATTGGCTGAGTTGTTGGCGCTGCGCACTTCTAGAACAGAGTAATCCCAGGCTCAACTTCCTT
Source organism: Zaprionus davidi (assembly GCA_018903715.1). NCBI lineage: Eukaryota > Metazoa > Arthropoda > Insecta > Diptera > Drosophilidae > Zaprionus > Zaprionus davidi. Next base: position 21,433 of record JAEIGL010000046.1, on the reverse strand, counting down.
CTATGCAGTTTTTGGAAAATCTTTTTAAAATCTATTAAAATTATGTATATTGCATTTGTTGTTGTATTGAAAGCAGGGACCGTAAATAATAATTAAGCTTAAAAAAATCAAAGCTCTTAAAGTCTCTGAAAAATGTGGGAAAAATCCTACCGTGCTAGTTCTTATCGGCGAACATAAGAACCGCGTAAACTCTTTTTTAAATTTTAAATTTAAAAATGGTTTTTCAATTGTTTTTAAATTTTTATTTTTGACTTTTAAAAATAAAAATCAATTTACAACTTTTATTTCTAATTTTTAAAATAAAAATCAAAAATAAGAGTTATGACTTGATTTTTATTATAAAAATCAAAAATAAAAATCAATTTGGTCAAAAATAAGAGTTATGACTTGATTTTTATTATAAAAATCAAAAATAAAAATCAATTTGAAATTGCTCATAAATCGGCTTTTCGAAACATTTTGCTATTAATCTTGGTTTTTAAAAGTTGATCGACTGCAAGTGTGTCTGATGAGGAGGTTTTTATGTTTGTTATATATTTTTCTCTTGAACATAGTTTGCTAATAAGTCTAAACCATTGTGTAAACAAGTGAATTCATATACATATAAGTATTGCAGTGTAGATCATATATTTGTACCAATATATGATCTAGGACTCGCGGTTCATGAGCAATTTCAATTTGATTTTTATTTCTGATTTTTATAATAAAAATCAAGTCACAACTCTTATTTTTTATTTTTATTTTAAAAATCAGAAATAAAAGCTATAAATTGATTTGTATTTTCAAACGCATGAACCGTACTCAAGGATTGGACGAACAAATGAGGTATAGCGATTTCTTCAGTTTTCTTCCTAACCTAATTAATATTGAGTTAAAATATAGTAGTTATTCTCCTATTTCCGCTCAATCATGGAGTATTCTATTTTTGTAGTAGTTCGTGCAGTATTCTTTAAAAATAGTTATCCAACATAATTACTATAGAAGGGTATCTGATGTCGAGAATGCAAAACTGTACTAAGTCTAAGAAGATTTCTTCAGCTACTCTTTGGTGTGTTATTGGCTTGATGGCTTTTATAGCTTAGTCTACCAGAATGCAACAGGTTTGGGTTATTTATTTATTAATGCAATTATAATATTTATATAAGCATAAAGCGTAAACCATTTGCCAGATTATAATTCATTAAGGATTAAGGAGTCAACAACTTGAACAACTTATTGAGAAATATTCAATTACCAATTTTAGAGTATTATGTTCAACATATTCATGCATATGACTTACAAAGTAATGATGATAATGTCGACGGACTGTGTAGTTATGCGAATACCAATAATTCAAAAGGTTCTTCAACTGACAACGTGATAGCTTGCAAAATTCATGATGAAATGCAGCAAAGACTGCGAAAGTTGGAAGAATTCCAGGAAAACTTTCTGAAGCAGCAGAGATTAACTTTTGCTGATCTCGCCGGTTTTGTAATGAGAGCGCCTTCAGCTGAAGTTGAATATATTAATAAAGACGTCGATAAGATTTCTACTCTACCTACTACTAGCAAAATAATTGATGAAGAATCCTTAGAAGACAATGCTGCGGTTAATGTGCGGCACTTGATATCGTCATTCGAACAACAGTCACTAACAGACTACGAAGAATATCAAAATAATCAGTGCAAAAGAACAAATCGAATATCAGCAAAAACTAACGACAAATACGGCTTTGTTTCCGAGGAGTCCAACCTGGAGAGCTATACAGATCAGCTAGGCACGATTATTATTGTTGTTTCCATGTTGTTCCCTTTTTGATGTCCCGACATTGCATTTGCCATGTTCCTAATTTACATGTTCTTGTAGATGTCATCTCACTCTCTTCATCCTTGATAAATGGCATAAAGTTGGCTAATCAAGTCCGCCCTGTCAATGTCTTCTCGAATTAGCTTACTCACATAAACTACACCAAGCACGATTCTACGATTGGCTAAGGAAGCTGGAATATGTTATTTAACTATAGTACAATAGAAAGGAAGTCTTAAATAAATTATTCTCACTCAAGAATTTTACGAACAAATTTGGTAAAGAAGGTGCTTGTTAAATAATAATCGTCAAAGTGAGTAAGCGTATATGCTTTTGTTCTTGCTCAGTATCAATAGAAACTATGAAAGATAGTTACACCAAATTTAAAAAAAGGTTTCATATATATCATCCGCAGGTTTATTTAAATTTTAGACATTACTTTTGATTGTGTGTGTGTGTGGTTACTCTCTGTGTCGTAATCTTATTGAAAATCTCACCTCTGACATGTTTAGTGTACTCGCATTTTATTATTTCAAATACAATATATATGAATGTTCTTCTACACAGGTTTATATGTGCCCAAGCAGATATCGTTAGCGAGCTATGCCCCCCCACCTGCTGTGGGAGGAGGAGTAAATCAATCGTTGTTGGCGTCTAGCTATGCCCCACGTCAAGCTCTGGAGGGCGTATCTGGGAGACAAAATCAATCATCTTATGTTCCTCAGCAGGAGACACCTTGGGTCGACTTTGCCAGAGGAGGACGACCGACACAGGCAGTGGGAGGAGGCGGCGGCTTCCCAGTATACAATGTATCACCCGGACCTTATAACGCTGTGCCGCCCAAGAAACAATTCAACCATTCTGCAAATTATCAAAAGATACCTGCCAGTAGATCGCAGACCGGGCAGCAGGTCAATTTTAACCCGTCGCCACTCTCATTTGACAAGCTATCGAAATATCAAGAACTCAATCAGCAAAATTCGAGACGTTACAATTATGTTAACAAACCCGCCACCGGTGTAGTGCGCAATACAGTTACTGCTCCTTTTCCAGCTGAAAATGACAAGACCAGATTTTACCGATCGTCACCACAGGAATTCGGAGCCAATTATCAATTTAACAGCCAGTTAACGGCCAGTCAGGCTCAGAGCTTCAATAACTGTGCTCGCGGTTGGAAGACAACTCCCAATAGCCAGCAAATACCCTACTCTACCAAGGCAGCTCCGTCTCCGTCTCTGTCATCATACAGCCTGCCCTACTCGGACTTCTAGGCAGTGTGTTCCAGTTACTTGTTTTAACCGATTTGTTGACCGATTACGACTAACGACATAATTTTGTTGCTGCTTACGAATACACAATATTCTCAACTTGAACTTAAAGAATATTCATTAATATAATAATAATTATATTTGCGATCTTATGGATTTTGTTTATTTGCGTCTTTTAAATAATAATAATGAAAATAATAATGAACAAATCGGTTTCTTAAATAATTCAATCAATGAAAATATGGATAAAAATAAAACTTTCTCAACTAAAGCTCAACAATTTACTTTCAGGTTTAAGACAATGTATAGATATACAAATGGAATTCTGTAGGATAAATGAGCTTTTATAAGAGACTTGGAAACGAATTTTATTATTATTATTATTTATTAGGTAGAATATTCAATATTAACCTAATCTACATGGCGTAGGAGCTGCTAGGTATTATTTTCAAGGTCCGTAAAAATCATTATTTAATATAATAATAATAATAATGATTAAAACTCATTAAATAATGATTATAGTATAAGCTGAGTTTTATTTGTTTTCGTTCAAAAAATAATAATAATTATTTAATATAATAATAATAATAATTATTTTTTGAGTATCAATAATAATTTATTGAACGAAAAAATTTCTATAAAAAAATAATTTTTTTTTGATCGAAAATATCGGTTAAACACTTCTTATAACAAAGATATTATATAAATTTTGTTGCTGGTTTATAACGTGATCAAGGTTTATAACGTGATCAGGCCCTTTTACTATTGGTGTTTACCTAATAAAACAAAAGCCAAAATCAGGTTATATTATTTTTAGTTCTGAATTCAAAGGCATACAAAACGTGGCCAATTTAAATATTTCTTGTCTGAAAATGCCGGCAATGACTTCCAGAAATGTAATGGACTAGCTTTTAACGCCATGCAAAAGCTACAGATACCATATCATATGTGTTATTATATATAGATGACTTTTTAAAAATATGATTAGAGTTCAAACTCCGGGATCAAAATTATGTTGTCGGAAAAAATGGACAAAATATTAAATGCAATAAAATTGGGTTTTATCATTGAAATAGATACACCCTTTTGTGTACTTTATAGTTTAGCATCAAAATTGCTAAATTGAATTTTACGAGATTGAGCGTTTCTATTAATCGCCAAAAAATAACGCTCAACATATAATCGTTATTTTTTAATCAATATTATTTTCATTAATGAAATAATGATTATTTATTGAACGAGATGATTCTCGGATTTGCTAAGAGTAGGCCAGTAGAAACCTACTGGTGCAATTTTTTTTGCCTGTGCTACATTTCTAAGTGGATGATTTTTTCATTTAAAAAAAACAATCATTATTTTCGGTCCCTGTTCTTAAATATTCCGTTTTGAAGAGCGATGTGTTCTGATTGTGTTAAAGTTAGTGCATTAATCTAAGATGTGTTTCGTTGTGATTATATCGCCACAGTTAGACTTATGGGAGGCGGATTTCCAGTTAGCAAATGCTCGTGGTAAATCATTGTGTGATCAATGCATACACAGACAAATAGGGACCATTTGCATTTGGCTGGGATAGGAGGATGGAATAATAATAATAATTTAATTTTTCAATTTAGATTCGACGTATAAAATAAAAAAAAAACTTTTTCACATATTTTCGAAAGGCTTATTGGATAAAAGTAATTTTATTTATTCAGGAACCCTGAAAAAATAATGGAAAATTCGGTTTGGAATGACGATCAGAAACTCTATCAGGCTACCTCCAGCGAATCTACTTTCAGCTTTTCCGAAACCTAAAATCAAAAGCATAGAAGATAATAACAACAACGCCAGATACAGAAAAGTTAACAGCATAGACTCGAGTGACAGTGATGTAATACTATATAATAATATTAGTATATACAATAGATAAGACCTGTTTTTATATCTTACCAATTTTGTCTTTTAGCTAGATAGCAAAGAATCGCTTGAATCATATAAAATCGAACAGCTCAAAAGTATACGTACGAGGTAAGCACTGACAAAATACAGTTGTAATTTGTTTAACACTTAATAACAAATACTTTATGGCAGACTTTATTTTACGTAAGGCAACACCCTTGCCGCTAAATGAATATCGATCACCACTGCTTAAGAAAAACGCCATCAAGACTGATTTTGGACAAGGCAAAACTTTTCTAGATATTGTTTTATTATTGTTTATATATTATTGATAGACCTGTGGGAGCGGATTTCCAGTTAGCAAATGTTCGTGGTATATCATAGGGTGATCAATGCGTAGACAGACAAATAGACACCATTTGCATTTGACTGTGTTGGCTGGGATAGGAGGGTGGAAGTCCGTTCGAGTTGAAATGTGTATATTGCTGTTCATTTATCTGCTCTTTTAGGTGGAGGTCTGTATCGGTAAAAGGGGTAAAGATATTTGCTGACGTGTCTGTATTTTCGTTCCCATTAATTTCTTGATGACTTGTCAACTAGAAGAGAATGATTTTAGTTTTTATACACATACCATGAATCTGCTGTATATTTATACCCTTCGACCATTGAAAATGGTCAAAAAAGGGTATACTAACTTTGTGCAAATGTATGTAACAGGCATAAGGAGGCGTGGGAGACCCCATAAAGTATATATATTCTTGCTCAGGATCACAAGCCGAGTCGATTGAGCCATGTCTGTCTGTCTGTCCGGCTGTCCGTCTGTCTGTGTGAACGCACAGATCTCAGCTATTATAAAAGCTAGAGTTACCAAAATTGGCAGGAAGACTCCTGTGTACTATAAGCAGATGAAGTTTATTTCAAATGTTAGGTGCCACGCCCACCGCCCCCACAAATCAATAATTTAATTTTTGAACTTAATTTGTAAGTGCTGTATATAAGATACAACTTTCTGACTTAAACATATACTAACCTAAATGAAATATCTACGTAGTCCCCAAATTACAATCCAATCGAACAATAAACACAGAAGTTATTTAAGAAAGTATGAGCATAAAACCAAGTGCTTCTGTCAGCTAACAAGGGAGACGGGCGAGCGCGAGCGCCATCTGTCGGGATTAATTTCAAAGCATGTTCATATGTGTATGAATTTAACAAATTAAACTACACGGGAACATAGGTCGAAGGGTATCCCACTGTCGCGTTTTGCGCGACTGTTGCTTTCGTTTTTACTGCGAATCACATGGAAAGGCTATCGAAGTAGATCACGAATTTTTCTTTGCTAATTTGGACGAACAGCCAAGGCCTCAGCAGTAAAGATTGAGTATTGTTCCGAAAGTAGGCGTCCTGATATTGTGAATGGTTCTGGTTGTCAACTGCTGCTGCTTGAGAATTAAGGTTCCTTTCGTAATGGATAAGCTTTCTCAAGCAAAGCTCAATAATAAACTTGACTTTGGTCTGAGGAAAAGCTAGCAGTTAAATTAGTCTAGTCCACATACCATGGTAACAAGAGAAAGCTTTTAATCTTGTTGTTCAAAGCTCTGCACGTAAAGGTCTCTCTCAAATGCTGTCAAATAAATGGTGGTTGATTAAAGAGAGAATGCGAGTTGAGTTGCGCACAACGCACTTTTATCATATATATATAATTTTGCGTATAAATCTCAAGTATAAATTTATTCTACACATCGAAAGATACAATGTTGAATTACCAAGAGGTAACTACAAAATATCATTTGTCAATATACAATACACCGTGCTAGTTCTTATCGGTGAACATAAAAACCGCGTAAACTTTTTTTAAATTTTTAATTTAAAAATTGTTTTTCAATTGTTTTTAAATTTTTATTTTTGACTTTTAAAAAATAAAAATCAATTTACAACTTTTATTTCTGATTTTTAAAATAAAAATCAAAAATAAGAGTTATGACTTGATTTTTATTATAGAAATGCTTTATGATTTTTTTGGCACGAACTAAGAATGCATATTGTGTCTTGTGGTTTTGTCTAATGTCTCACCATTTTCGACTACTGCGAAAGATGTTCACTGGCTGAGTGGACTATTTCCCGGACTCTAAGGCCAATGATATTGAGCGTGTTCGAGGTTCTATTGCTGCCGCGATCTACATGTGAAATTCTTGTGTATTTCATAATTTTTTTTAAATAAATTAAAACATTAAAGAGCGGCGGTAGGCGATTTTTAAGTTTTAGTTACGCAATATATGTAATTAGAACTGCAAATCTAATTGTACATACATTCGTGCTATAATGTGTGTTAAAGTGGGACGCCAATACATACATGTGGATATGCACACATGTATGTATGGGCGTCCCACTCGCACATTCATAACTTTACAAGGGCTTATGATCTCTGTTATTTTCCAGCATTCTAATTGCAAAAGATTGAGAGCAAAACAAAATAGGAAACATCCAATTGGAATCTTACTGAACCTGCAAAAATAAAATAATGTAATTTGTTTGCCTGTAACTATTCTTTTAGTTTATTAGAATAAAATAAATAAACAAAATAAAATAGATTTCTATTAATAAATGAATTAATAAATGAAAGTTCGCACCCGCCTCAACCGGGAGTTGAACACACGCACTCTCTCGCAGCCGTTCGCCACTCTAACCACTCGGCCATTGCCTCACTGCTTGGCCTATCGGCAAAGCTGCATTGTGAACTAATTCTGTTACCATACAATGCAAATAAAAAGTTTAATAAAATGCTGTGTGTCTGACGCTAGATTTGAACTTCGGCATACTTGCGTAAATTAGGTATGCTTAAGTATATATGTTCAAAGTGAGTTTAATTCGTATCATATCTCACTTATTTATAGTCCGATTTAAATGAAATTTTCACACAACGACCGTGCAAGGTATTTGTCATATAAGATATACAAATTTGGTTGTTGAGCTAATATTGTAGTTTTTAAATAGTTATTACTGATTTACAGAGGCGGGAAGGGGCGTGTCCAAATTTAAAAAAAACTTTGATACACTGTAATATATACGCATGTTGTCACAAAATTTGATGACTCTAGCTCTTATAGTTTCTGAGATCCAGGTGTTCATACAGACAGACAGACATGGCTTAATCGACTCGGTTACTGACACTGATTCAGAATATATATAGTTTATGGGGTCGGAGATGCCTCCTTCTGCCTTTCTTAAAATCCATGGCCTTAAAATCAATTTGAAATTGCTCATAAATCGGCTTTTCGAAACATTTTGCTATTAATCTTGAAGTTTTACGAGTTGATCGACTGCAAATGTGTCTGATGAGGAGGTTCTTATGTTTGTTATATATTTTTCTCTTGAACATAGTTTGCTAATAAGTCTAAACCATTGTCTAAACAAGTGAATTCATATACATATAAGTATTGCAGTGTAGATCATATATTTGTACCAATATATGATCTAGGACTCTCGGTTCATGAGCAATTTCAATTTGATTTTTATTTCTGATTTTTATAATAAAAATCAAGTCACAACTCGTATTTTTTATTTTTATTTTAAATATCAGAAATAAAAACTATAAATTGATTTGTATTTTCAAAAATCAAAAATAGTAATTAAAAATAATTTTTAAATACACAAATTAGTTTATAACTCTTATATTGCATTTTTTTAATAAAAATTGTAACCGTTACGTTCCCTGATTGAAAGCGTATAATTCGTAAGCGAAACAATTGATTTTCATTGTTTCCCTTGACGCAACTCAAAGAAGTTGTTATTCTTTGAGTTGCCATCACGAAAAATTATCGATATTTCTGTTACGATATTTATTACATGCTGGAGATTGAAAAAATATTTAGTTAGCTAAAGCACTAAGCAATGAACACATAGAGACGTCAAACAGCTCTAAATCTGTTTGCAGCTGATTTTTCGGACCTAGTACCACTAAGCATCGAACATATAGAGTACTCAAACAGCGGAAAATACTCATCTGATGCAATGCAGAGACTGGGACCCCTGAACACGAAGTGTTTCAAGAGTGAGCGATCGGCTTTGTTCGGTAGAAATCGCGAGAAGCGCACATCGGCATCAAGTCAGTCGCACAACGACAGCGGAACGATGAGTACGGGTGCATTTCTTTGCGCTCTGCGATCGTTTCAATGTGTGCGTGAATGTATGCACGGCCTGCGTATGAATGTATGCGTCGCTAGTGAAGTTTGGCAATAGGTAAATGCTTCGGCCAGCGCGCTGGCAGCCTGAAGTCAATTTTCTGTTTCGGCGTCGAGAGCCTAGGGACAGTGGCCAAAAATGGTTTTTTTGCGCGAAAATTTTAAATCTTTTGAAAACATGTGTCTTGTTCTATGAGGATAATTTTATTTAGTAATTACATATTTATGTATTCCGAATTTTTTATTTTAATTCATATATTTTTGCAATATTGGTAAAAAAAAATATAATTACCACAACTTTTTTTTTGATATAACTTTGCTCTACAAAATATAATATAATTATCAATTTTCAACCCCTCTTCTCAAAAATTAAACATAAATACACATGTTTTCTGATGCTAAAATTATTGCCGCCAAATAACCATTGTAGCTCACTGTAATTCGGTCTCTTAGCTCTCGATGACAAAAACAAAAACAAACACACAGTTGATTTCACGCTGGCCAGGCCCGTAGCTAAAAGTGTGCAGGGTGTGCGGTACAGAAGGGCTCTCAACAGTCAGGGGATCACTGTTACCAAACATAAAAATGTTATTAATGCGGATATATTTGAAAAATTTAATTCCTTTGGTAAACACAAATATATTTATTAATTAAGGTAATTTAAGTAGGAGTCCCTGATAAGTATTGCACAGGGGCCCGTAAAACCCTCACTACGGCCATGTGTCTCAGTCTTTTGGCTCTCGACGCCGAAACAGAAAATTGACTTCAGGCTGCCAGCGCGCTGGCCGAAGCATTTATCTATTGCCAAACTTCACTAGCAACGCATACATTCATACGCAGGCCGTGCATACATTCACGCACACATTGAAACGATCGCAGAGCGCAAAGAAATGCACCCGTACTCATCGTTCCGCTGTCGTTGTGCGACTGACTTGATGCCGATGTGCGCTTCTCGCGGTTTCTACCGAACAAAGCCGATCGCTCACTCTTGAAACACTTCGTGTTCAGGGGTCCCAGTCTCTGCATTGCATCAGATGAGTATTTTCCGCTGTTTGAGTACTCTATATGTTCGATGCTTAGTGCTAGTACCCTTGAAAAGAAGAAGAACAGAACAGCTGTTCGGCACTCAGTACAAACAGTGCATAAAAATTTTATTAATACTGATATATTTCTAAAATTTAATCTAAATTTAATTCCTTTGGTAAACACAAATATATTTATTAATTAATGTAATTTAAGTAGGAGTCCCTGATAAGTATTGTACAGGGGCTCATAAAACCTTCGGCGCGCTGGCCGAAGCATTTGCCTATTGCCAAACTTCGCTAGCAACGCATACATTCATACGCGGGCCATGCATACATACACGCACATATGGAAACGATCGCACAGCGCAAAGAAGTACGCGCATGCTTATCGTTCCGCTGTCGTTGTGCGACTGAAGCAGTTTTGATGCTATGCACTGTTTGTACTGAGTGCCGAACAGCTGTTCTGTTCTTCTTCTTTTCTGGGGTACTAGGTCCGAAAAATAAGCTGCAAACAGATTTAGAGCTGTTTGACGTCTCTATGTGTTCATTGCTTAGTGGCTAAAGTTTGGTTAGCCGATTTTGATTATGTATAAATTTTCTGCCTTAAATTGGAACGGTTGGCAATTGGTTGCCATTCCCTATAGGCTGTTGGACTTCATGGACTTGACCGCACGTTTCAATTTCCGGCTCCTGCTCGTCGGCTAAGGGGTGGTGATCCTTAAAATGGCCAAGTCCAACGCCTACAATATAATTTAGATAATAAAACGTGCTGACGATGACGATCTAAGACGTCGGAGAGATATCTGCAACCCTTCACTTTGTATAGATAATATTCGCAAACTGGAGTATAAGGTTGGCACACAGATGTTACGTGGCCAGTTTAGCCCGCCCTGCCTTTGGTCGCCCCATTCCTGTGGGTGCATCTTGGATGGCGACCCCTTACAGAGATTACTTTAGTTCGGGTTCAATCGTTATAATTAATTTATTCCATTATTAAATAATATTCCTAACATTTAAACAATTTAAAAATTATAACCTGTCATAACACTGAAATATTTAACGAAATTGTATAAATAAATAATTTAATAATAAGGTCTAGAAATGAACATGTAAATAAAAATTATAAATAAAATTAAAGTTTAAAGCTGCCAATACATTAAATAAAATTTTTCCCAAAAAAAAACTACTCGCTTCTTTGTTTATATTTGTTTGTTTTGATGTCACTCAATTTCCTATTCGGTCTATGGGCTAAAACAGCTGATGGTCTAAAAATGTGACATGGGCACACTTAAGTGTTTCACTCAAATTGACTGAATGGAGATAGAGAGAATTGCAATTGAGTGATTAGGTATCGCGTAAAATTTTAAAGTGCGTGTAGTGTTTTCGCAATTAGATTGTAAATTTTCTCTCGTGTGTGACAAATAAAAAAAGGTAAGTAATAGTTTTATTGGTGGCGGAGCATATTTTAGTTGTGTGGATATCAAAGTTCTTTTTTTTTTTGTGTGTTTTGTGATTGTGATTTGTTTACAAAAAAATTAAATGCATGTACAAACATATGTATGTATATTGGCCATAAAAGTGTTTATGTGTGTTGTTTACTCACTTTATTTTTTTCCACATCCCGCGTCGAAAGCGCTTTCGAAGAGGTGCTAAGAAAAGGAGTTATAATTTACATATGCACATACATTAACCAACCTTGCTTGAAATACCAACAAAATTTAAAACCATATGTAATTATGTATGCCTATGCGCTTGCATATACGTACATAGCTACATAAAGTTGTATGTTTTTATTCTGCCTCCTCTTTCGCTCTCTAAATTTTCTTATTTGTCTTCCGAGTGCTCTGGTGTGAAATTTTCAATTCAAACTCAATTCACTCAACTCAAATCGTTGACCTATATTTCGTGCCCTAATTAAACAGCTGACAATTTGCCACAGAACAAATATAAATTTGAGGGACAATTACTAGCGAAATTTTTTTTTATAAATTATTTAAACAGTGTGGCAAAATTTGTGTTGAAAACTAAATATGAAAATTTTAACTAAATTATATAATTTTTGTTTAAAAAAAAAAAAAAATGATTTAAAAAATGTTTATATGTGGTGCCCTTTGCGTAAATTGTTATTAAATTTCGCCAACAGAAAATGTTTCTCTCTTTTGTTTGATTTTATATCATCTGACGAGTTGGCCGCTATGATTTTGGCGGGAGTTAATGTGCAGTAATTAAAATTGTTTTTGTTGGTGCTGGTAGTTTAAAATGTGCCAGTCAAGAGTTTCCCTAGCCGTCGTGATGGCTGCTGGGAGCAGGGGTGACGATGAAAAATTTCCTGCTGCCGAAATAATGCACGCAGTTGCGGCCAATAGACACCGCTCGACCAGATGCAGTATAATCGCTGCCCTTTGTCTCCTGGCAGTCCAAGTGGCGTGACCTTTGGACTCCTGGGTCCAGTTCTGCAACCATGATTTTTGTCAGAATTTTAATATATCAAATTTGTTCTTCTATTTCCAGATCTTATCCGGAGGACTCACCAGCAATGGATACAGGTAAGTATTTAATTTGGGTTTTTTCCTTGAAATCACTAGCACTGGACACTAAAGTTTTTTTTTCTATAACTTGCAGAATTACTTGCACTCACAATGGCTGACACGGAACGAATGACTTGGGAAAGAATGGCAGAGTACCGCTTGGAACCCCGCTAACGATGACCTGCCATATTAACCTCGCTCTCTTTGTGCCTCAAGATTTTTGGCAACATTTCGGATAAGTAGACATACCAACTTTACTCATAGATGGCGCTTTATTAATATTTTCTTATTTCGTTACAGTTTGAACCGGACGTTACAAATTCCCCCCTGCTAAAATCAGACTTGGGGATAATTTGATTCACAAGGCTGATCAACTGTAACCTCAAAGCTACTGCCGAATATCTTTAGCATGGTAGTGGCCAATAAAGTTACCTTGTAAGTCCTCAAGTTCGTTATTTGCATTTCCCAACTTTCTCAGAATTCTAGCTTTTACAAACTTTAGCCCCAGTTTAGCATTATAACCAGTTTGAAAGTCGCTCTGTTTAAAGTTCCGCCTGAACACTTCGTCTCCTTCTTTAAATTCAATGGCCTTTGAGCGTAAATTATACAATCTTTCGTTTTTGTCATGTTGCTTTTTCATAACATCTCCTGCTCTTTTCCGTATAATTTCTAAAGAATCTTCCCGTGTAAAAGGCAGCGATCTATCCTCTAGCAACTCTAATTTTCTCAACAGCGAGTAAGTGGATCCAGACAATATCATTTGTTGACCAAATGCCATATAATATGGCGTAGTCCCTATTGCTGAATGTATACCCGATCTTAAAGCGCACGATATTTGGCTGAGGCTTTCATCCCAGTCCTTCTGATCTGGTTTTATATATGACCTTATAGCTGCAATAATTGACCGGTTTACGCGTTCGGAAGCGTTTGCCTGAGGTGCATGCACAGCAGATAGCATGTGACTTATTTTAAAACGATTTAGCAGTTTTTTAAACTTGTCAGACCTAAACTGCGAACCATTGTCTGAAAACACTACTTCAGGCACACCAAACGTATAAAAGAGCTCCTTCTCCATGTATTCTAAAATTACGTCCGCTGACATTTTCTTAACTGCTTTAAGGCACACAAACTTTGAGAAGTGATCCAGCACTATAAAAATACCTATTTTCCCACCGCGTGAACGTGGATAAGGCCCAAGAAAGTCTATATAAAGGCGCTGGAAGAACCTTTGACTCTCAATTAACTTTCCCATTGGTGGTCGAAGTACTTTGTTCGGTGCTTTTGAAGTTTTGCAAACTTCACAATTGTTGATAAAAGCCTTTACATCTTCCACCAATCCTGGCCAGAAATAATATTTTCTCAACCTCTCAATGGTTTTGTGGATACCTCCATGTGCACATAATACCGAGTCATGTGCTTTGGCTATGACTTCTTTTGTCATTGCCTTCGGTATCCACAGCTTCCAAACATAAACGTCGTGTAAGACCTCGCCAGTAGTATGTTCAGTTCGCCGATACACATACCCATCCTCAACTTTTAAGTCAGGAAACTGTGCTTGCATGGTCTCAATTCGTTCTCTAAATTTTACATACTCTTCAGAGACGAAATGTAGAGATTTTAAATCCACTAACATACCGTCTTGACCGTCCACTGACGCTATATTTTCGTCGGTAATACGTGACAAAGTATCCGGTACCACATTAAGCTTTCCCTTTCTATGCACTATTTGAAATTTATAGCCTTGTAATTTTAACGCCCACCTTGCTAATCTAGTGCTCAGGTCAGTTTGAGTCATCAACCATTTTAGCGAAGCGTGATCAGTGATAATTGTAAACTCATGGCCTTCGACATATGGCCGAAAAGTTTTTAGGCAAACCAGAGCAGCTAAGCATTCCTGCTCCGTTACCGAATATGCTTGCTGTGCTTTGTTTAATTTCTTGGAGACATAAGCGATAGGCATTTCATCGCCCTCTTCTGATACTTGAACCAACACCCCTCCTACTCCTGTTTTACAAGCGTCGCAATGGATAAAGAACGGCTTCGATAAGTCTGGGCTTTGCAGGATTGGTGCTTCACTGAGTTTGGATTTTAAATTATCAAAAGCAGACAATGCCTCAGCAGTAAAAGAAAACTGTTTTTTTGTAGATAACAGGTCTGTTAAAGGAGCTGTTACATCAGCAAAGTTTGCGATAAATTTGCGATACCAGCCACATAAGCCCAAGAAACTCCTCAATGCTTTTATTGTTTTAGGAACTGGGAAGTTCTTTATTGCTGAAATCTTTTCGGGATCAGTCCTTATGCCTCCATTTCCCACTATGTGTCCCAAATAATTAACCTCTCGTCTACAAAAATGACTTTTTCCAACATTGATCGTCAAATTTGCTCGTCTGAGATTGTTTGCAACTTCTTTAAGGACGTCTAAATGTCGTTCGAAATCCGCTGACACAACCAGCAAATCATCTAAATAAATAAAAACCTCATTTCGTAACTGAGGAGAGATGACTTTGTCCATTAAGCGTGACATTGTTTGCGGTGCGTTGCAAAGCCCAAAAGGCATTACTTTAAATTGATAAAGTGGGCGTCCGGGGACTGTAAAAGCAGTTATAGGTCGAGAATTTATGTCTAAGGGTATCTGCCAAAAAGCGTCTTTTAAATCTAGACTGGTTATGAATTCAGCTCTAGGCAATCTGCTAAGTATACCCCCAATTTGAGGCAGAGGAAACGCATCCTTTTCAGTCACTGAGTTTATTTTCCGACTGTCTAAGCATAATCGAATCTTTCCTGGCTTATTAACAATCACAATTGGCGAGGACCATGCGCTTTCCGATTCCTCGATCACCTCTAACTGCAACATCCTGTCTACTTCGGTATACATAAGTTTCTCCATGGCTGGCGACACTGGATAGTGTCTCTGTTTTATCGGCTTAGCTGTCCCCACATCTATATTATGTGACAATATGGTTGTTTTACCTAATCCGTCCTCTGCAAAAGATGGAAATAATTTTATAACTTTTTCCAAATTTTGTTTTTGTACACTAGAGAGTTTATGCATATTTTCGTCTTGGCTAATTGCTGACACTGATAAATCAGTTGGCAGTAAGTCGTAAATCTGCCAAAAATCTATACCTAAATATAAATCTAACCTTAAACTTGGAATTATATATATATTCATTAATTTATTTAAATTTTTGTAATTAATTTCGGTTCGCAAAATTCCTACTATTTGTTGCTTATTCCCATCTGCTGTACTCGCATCTGAGTGAAGCCTTTTAAACGTGATTTTTTTTCTAACAGTTCCTTGGCTAAGCTTCCACCGATGCAGGTCATTGTAGCGCCCGAATCTAATAATCCGAAAATTTCGCGCTCTAATAATTTAACTCTAGCATATGGACGTGGATCTGCAGCATTTAGTTCTAGCGCCGACAATCTACTCACAGCCTTCCCTATATTCTTTACTCCTTTCCAAAATGATCTAAGGCGTTTAGAACTGCGTGAGTGCGACTTGCAACTGTTGGATATGGTTGGAATTAATATTCGCGGAATGTTTACAATGGGCTCTACAGAAGAAATTGCAGGGATTATTGACGAATCCTCTAATCCTTGTTTTGAATTGTTCGAGGCTGCACACTCGAGTTCATTTGTCTGTGTGAAAACGGTGTGCTGCCTTTCGAGTTTTTTGCTTGGCAGCGGGCACAATTGGGCTTGTAAATTTTATCTGCGCCACACCCGTAACAAAAGACTCGTCGTTCGGCCAAGCAATCTTGATACCTATGGCCTTCCTTCTTACAATTCCAACAGATTAACGCCAGTGCTCCTACTTCTTCTTTCTCTCTCTCCTCTTGAACTAATGCCTCATCGCACTCGACTATTTCTGCCACATTACGCCTAAACGAAACCGCTTTGCTGCTACTCATTTGTGTTTTGATGTCCTCAAGGAACGCCTCTCGTCTCCTGCAAACATCACGCAGTTCGGATACGGAACTGATATCCAAATGTAAGATCTCATGCCTTATTTCTGGGAGTAAGTTTGCTTTCAAAATTCGAACTAAACTTGTTTTTGTTATAGGTATCTCCATTTGATCAATCAACCGGGCTATATCATCATAAAATGCCTCAAAGGACTCATTTGCCTTTTGTTTTCGACCACGGATAAGGTCTTCTACATCCGCGTCATCCCGTTGATCTCGAAATTGCTTACGAAGAGCTTCACATAATATGTCCCAACGAACTTGGCCTACTGCTTTGTGATGTCGCCAGTAAAATTCAGCTGCCTTTCCCTCAAATAGCGAGCTTGCATTATTGCAAAGGATACTAAAATTTCCGTCTAAAGTTTGGTGAGTTAATGCTTCCACTCTGTATATAAAATTATCTATGGATAACCCATCCCCCGTAAATTTCAGTTTCCAACCATTCAAAATGTGACCAACTTTGTCTGGTCTTTGCAACAGATCGGATTGGTAACTACCCTGAGATACTGACTCTAGTCTGGCAGGTGGAATAATCACAGGAGGAACTTCTACCGACAATCCTACCAATCCATTCGTACCAGTGTACTCGCTTTCACTGCGCTGAGGCGTCACGCTCCGACGGCTGACACAAGCTTCGACATTTTCCTCTATCAGCTTGGTTAATTGCTCAGTAAGTGCGGACATAATCTGATTTTGCATTCTACTAATTAAATCTGATGTTAACTTCGCAGATGCTGATGAAGACGCTGGCTCCTCTGCCATACTAGCTGCTGTAACCGTCGCTACTGCTGATTGAGATCTGGTTCCGTATGCAGGAGAATTTGTCGCCTGTTTAGCAGCTGGTGTCCAACTAACTTTGCAAATGGGACAATTGCTACTCGACTTAATGTGCGATTTTATACACGTTTTGTGAAATTCGTGACCGCAGGGTGTCTTTTGGCTATCACTTGGGTTTTGCACTATCGTAGAACATATGCCACAGACAGTCTGATTGCCAGTTGCTGTTAAGTCTTCGTTTGACCTTGTTAGCGGCATAACTATTCAAATAATTTGTAATCGTAATTCTAAAGAAAAATCTAAGTTAATCAAAACCCTATAATAAAATGTAATCTGATCAGGAACCCGCACTCAAATTGTTAACAAAATTAAGAACCGCAAAATGTAAACTCTTGATAACCATAAATTAAAATAAATAACGAATAGAACTAATCACTCGAACACGAAATTTATTGTAATAATGAAAAATCCTAATTAAATAATTGATAATTGTTTAAAATAAAACAAGAAAAAAATTTAAATAAATGTAAAAAAATTGAAAAGCAAAAGAAATTTATATAGAGAGCAAATTAAAATGTATCATTCAAGTACTAGACACAAATAAAAATAATGAATCGATTTAAAAAAAATTTGTATAAATTCAATTACTCCAATTCATTCAAATAAAAGACAAAGATAAAATATAATAATTATTCAAATAATAAATCCAACACTAATAAAATTGTAATAAATCAAATAATAAAATTCATAAAAAAAATTGAACCCTCACTGCTGTAATCTCTTTATTCCTTATACTTTTGTTTGCGTCTATTGAAAAAAAATGTTGATTAGATAAAAACCGCTCGTGTGATCAAAACTCTGTTGAACTTTGATGTTGCTGGCAAGCCCTAATTTATAATCAGCTGCTTGAATCCATCCAACACCACCCTTCCTGTCCGATCTACAACTCGAAGCGATAATATTCAAAACTGACAATTTAACCCGTACCAACTGGCTCCACAAAGCTTTAATCTTTGTATCGAGAATCCAAATTGGCCGTATCAAATTACAGCTTGAAGAGAGACCAATACCTTGCCATCAACAGTGGGCATTTTCCGCATGCTGCAAATTAAATGCATTCCATCTATTTGTGACAGTGGCAATGGACAGAAAATTTAAAATTATAGAGAAGCTTTGGGTTGCATTAGTGAGTCCTACCAAAGTAAGGCCACACTCGTTGGGCGCCAAAATAAATTATAATTGTAACGGTTGGCAATTGGTTGCCATTCCCTATAGGCTGTTGGACTTCATGGACTTGACCGCACGTTTCAATTTCCGGCTCCTGCTCGTCGGCTAAGGGGTGGTGATCCTTAAAATGGCCAAGTCCAAGGCCTACAATATAATTTAGATAATAAAACGTGCTGACGATGACGATCTAAGACGTCGGAGAGATATCTGCAACCCTTCACTTTGTATAGATAATATTCGCAAACTGGAGTATAAGGTTGGCACACAGATGTTACGTGGCCAGTTTAGCCCGCCCTGCCTTTGGTCGCCCCATTCCTGTGGGTGCATCTTGGATGGCGACCCCTTACAGAGATTACTTTAGTTCGGGTTCAATCGTTATAATTAATTTATTCCATTATTAAATAATATTCCTAACATTTAAACAATTTAAAAATTATAACCTGTCATAACACTGAAATATTTAACGAAATTGTATAAATAAATAATTTAATAATAAGGTCTAGAAATGAACATGTAAATAAAAATTATAAATAAAATTAAAGTTTAAAGCTGCCAATACATTAAATAAAATTTTTCCTAAAAAAAAACTACTCGCTTCTTTGTTTATATTTGTTTGTTTTGATTTCACTCAATTTCCTATTCGGTCTATGGGCTAAAACAGCTGATGGTCTAAAAATGTGACATGGGCACACTTAAGTGTTTCACTCAAATTGACTGAATGGAGATAGAGAGAATTGCAATTGAGTGATTCGGTGTCGCGTAAAATTTTAAAGTGCGTGTAGTGTGTTCGCAAATAGAGTTTTAATTTTCTCTCGTGTGTGACAAATAAAAAAGGTAAGTAATAGTTTTATTGGTGGCGGAGCATATTTTAGTTGTGTGGATATCAAAGTTCTTTTTCTTTTTGTGTGTTTTGTGATTGTGATTTGTTTACAAAAAAATTAAATGCATGTACAAACATATGTATGTATATTGGCCATAAAAGTGTTTATGTGTGTTGTTTACTCACTTTATTTTTTTCACATCCCGCGTCGAAAGCGCTTTCGAAGAGGTGCTAAGAAAAGGAGTTATAATTTACATATGCACATACATTAACCAACCTTGCTTGAAATACCAACAAAATTTAAAACCATATGTAATTATGTATGCCTATGCGCTTGCATATACGTACATAGCTACATAAAGTTGTATGTTTTTATTCTGCCTCCTCTTTCGCTCTCTAAATTTTCTTATTTGTCTTCCGAGTGCTCAACTCAATTCAACTCAATTCACTCAACTCAAATCGTTGACCTATATTTCGTGCCCTAATTAAACAGCTGACAATTTGCCACAGAACAAATATAAATTTGAGGGACAATTACTAGCGAATTTTTTCTTTATAAATTATTTAAACAGTGTGGCAAAATTTGTGTTGAAACTAAATATGAAAATTTTAACTAAATTATATAATTTTTGTTTAAAAATTAAAAAATGATTTAAAAAAATGTTTATATGTGGTGCCCTTTGCGTAAATTATTATTAAATTTCGCCAACAGAGAATGTTTCTCTCTTTTGTTTGATTTTATATCATCTGACGAGTTGGACGCTATGCTTTTGGCGGGAATTAGTGCAATAATAAAAATTGTTTTTGTTGGTGCTGGTAGTTTAAAATGTGCCAGTCAAGAGTTTCCCGAGCCGTCGTGATGGCTGCTGGGAGCAGGGGTGACGATGCAAAATTTCCTGCTGCCGAAATGATGCACGCAGTTGCGGCCAATAGACACCGCTCGACCAGATGCAGTATAATCGCTGCCCTTTGTCTCCTGGCAGTCCAAGTGGCGTGACCTTTGGACTCCTGGGTCCAGTTCTGCAACCATGATTTTTGTCAGAATTTTAATTTATTAAATTTGTTCTTCTATTTCCAGAGCTTATCCGGAGGACTCACCAGCAATGGATACAGGTAAGTATTTAATTTGGGTTTTTCCCTCACTAGCACTGGACACTAAAGTTTTTTTTCTATAACTTTTTTTCTATAACAGAATTACATGCACTCACAATGGCTGACACGGAACGAATGACTTGGGAAAGAATGGCAGAGTACCGCTTGGAACCCCGCTAGCGATGACCTGCCATATTAACCTCGCTCTCTTTGTGCCTCAAGATTTTTGGCAACATTTCGGATAAGTAGACATACCAACTTTACTCATAGATGGCGCTTTATTAATATTTTCTTATTTCGTTACAGTTTGAACCGGACGTTACAAAATTTATTTTTAGTTTATCTGGAAACTGGCATTAATAGTATAGAATAGTATTAAAACTATTCAAATTTCATCAAAATCGTTCTAATATAGGGAGGTTTTGCATGTAACATATGCATATGTTATAATTATTTGTAATTTGAAGTGGGATAAAAAATAATTAGTTGATCGAACATATGATGCCAGAGATTGGGGAAAGTTTGATATGAGTAGCGTTAATAATTATTTAAATTCGAAGAGACCGAACGAAGACGCATGAAGAAAACAGATGGATAGAATTTAAGTGTAATAAAGGTGTTTAGAAGTTAGTTTAATTGCTAGATAAATGAGACAGAATTAAATGTTGTAAGGAAACTACAGAGTTAGTGTTAGATACGATACAGTATACTTTGTTTTAGTCCGAAGACAACAAACTGAAAGGCTCGTTGGATCTTCAAAACGTAAGGCTTAGTGGTGAAAAATGACGACTAATTCTACAAGTTAGAGAGAAGTGTATCCGGCTAAGCAGGTCCCGTTCATCACTATCAATATCACCTTGTATAAGGTTTTGAATAAGAAGACT